>JABFPB010003265.1:0-17570 GCA_022817645.1 Ceratoteleas bidentatus
CCTTCGGCTCGGGCTGCCACCTTCACCCGCGGGAATAATCGCGTACTTTCCTCCCTAGGTGCACAATATACTATTTTTTTACTAAACAGGGACCAAAAAAGGAGTCTTTTGGTTTCGCTAATACTGCATAGAGGGGACATAAAAGACCCCAATATACTAAGTTGGGGTCTTTTATGTCCAGTATCCTATTCGTAATTTAGCAGATGGAATTTAGCAATGCACCTATGTAATTGTCGTGTAATTCCATGCACAAAAATGTGAATGTTAATATACACAAAATATATTGATTTCGGCATTGATATCTGAAGTTAAGTGTCACCTTAAAACGAGAAATAACTATTCATGAAAATGTGCTACAGAAAATTGGGATCTGACATATGTCAAAGCGCCATCTAGATAAACTATTTTCACCATATATTTCTGAACAAAAAGTAGCACAAAAGAAAAAAGTAGACAGTAATAAATATATAATGAAAAGGTTCATTTGCTTTTGTTAGAATATTTGAGTTCATAATGTCGCCATTTTTTCACAAATTTCATTTAAACTTGACTTATACGGTGCAGGCCACATGTTAGATCTCAATAGTCCAAGTTCAAAACATGCGGATTTCGATGCAGAATCTTACTCTGGTCTGCAAATCAACATTTCATCACAATTTGTTTCTTAATTAATTAACATAAGATTGTTCAGGACGAAACTCTACGGTTTTTAAACCAGGGTTTAAGGAGTTGATTGAAAATATTTAAACGTGGCCAAATATATATGTGTTTAATAATATTTGTCTGGTAAACATGTTTACTACTTTAACAGGAATTAAATATATACGAGTATGTTAAATAATTCATAATAAACCAATATGAATAGATTTTACCAAAGGCAACATTGTGTATATTGAGTCGTAATAAGAATTACCGTCTTTCAGTTTACAAAAATGTAAAATCAACGTTCAAGTTGGATATTTACAATGAAACTACATACGAAGAACCGAGTAAGGACGATGAAAATGAGCCAGATGGACCAATTCTTGAACGCAAGTGCCCTCGTTGTGGAAATAACAGAATGTCTTACGCCACTCTCCAGTTGAGGTCATCAGATGAAGGCCAAACTGTATTCTACACATGTACAAATTGCAAGTATGTTAACCTTGTATAGATATTTGATTCCTTAAATCTGATTTTTTTATTTGACCAAACATTTGCATAGAAATGCTAACGTTTACATAGATACAATTTGTTATCCTTATCAAATATCAAACTCAGCAAGCACGTTTTTTTCTGCCAAGTCAATTTTTAATGAATCTTTACAATTATGTAAAATTACTTTTATATGCAATTTGGTATAATCACACTATGACGCTGCAGTATACAAGAATTTATTCTGTTTCAGATTTAAGGAAAGGGAGAATTCGTAAATGTTCCCGATTTGACTATACCACAAATGTGTACTATACAAATGTGTACAAAGTGTATAATAAACCATAGACAAGTTTAATAAAACATAGAGCTTTATTTGTATAATACACTCAACAAATAATTGATGGTGATTATATAAGCAACTTTGTAATGCTACATAGGTTTATAATTCATACAATTCAGTTTTTTTAACAATTTCTTTATCTAAACTGTTGATGATCCAATGTATTTTGTTATTTACAAGAGATCAAGACAAATGTAACAATCTTTACGCGCGAATGTCTTTTGATTTGTGTTTCAAAGTATAACAATAGTTGATTAAAAAATTTGAATAACAAAAATGCGTGATAGTGCATTACTTACACTAATGTGCATGGTTCTTTACATGTTCGCATCTTAAAAGATCATCTCGTTTCGTCGACAATCGTATATCAGTATATGATTAAAAAAAAAGTTTACACAAAACTAATGTTTACGAACTTGGTCATTTAAGGTGATGTTTTACGAACTACATTGATTAATTTTACGATTCATACATTATCGACTTTTGTCGTCAAATCTTAAAAAAAAGTGTTAAAGATAAGAAATTGGTTGAATCATTATATTATGCCTCATTTAATAAAGAATGTAATGATTAATTTGTTATTTTAAAAATGTTTATTAATTCATGAACAATTTAAGAAATATTATTTTTGGCAGGAAATTACTAATTCAAACTTTGCCCATTCGTTCGACATCACCTTTTACACGATTAAAATAATTTTTTTCACAAAAATGCATAGTCATTCAACCTGTTCCACGTACGAGAATTTGGCAAGTAAAAATAATGTATAACAATTCTTTTGATTTGCTCAATTGTTGGAAATAGATTTTGAGGTGGTAAAAATCGTACTATCAAAAGTTATGCCATTTATTTTATATATATGACATGAAAAAGATTATCAAACTTTTATACATGACCACATTCTCGTATGAAAAATGAAAGATTGACTATAAGATTTTTTTCAAATAAATTATTTTAACGATGCAAACTAAAAAGACTAACTCTGTGACTTTATTAGTCTTTTTAGTCTATTTAATTTCACTGATAAACCACCTTACCAGAAGAAAATATATAATCTCGTGTAGATAAATTGAAAAATATCATTGGATGTAATACAAGTGTTAACCTATTTTAAACAAGGAACCAGTAATTATTAAACCACAATAATTCAAAACCAGGCGATATAAGTAAGGACTTCAATCATGCCATTATTTGGAAGACAAGATTGACGGTTTCATTAAGAGTCCTTTTCAAGTATTGCATTCAGTACAAGTTATATCAGTGGAATATATCAAATATAATTGAAACGTGAATATAATAAATGTACTTATGCAATTACTATTGTGTTCTAGTATTTCGGAATGTATGAATTGATGTACAAGAATGATTTACATCATTTCGCAAATGCGTACTAAGTACACAATACTACAGATCGGTACCACCGATTACTTGATTGACAATCCATCAACTGAACATACGCATCTTCAGATTTATAAACATTAACCACAAACACACCTTATGGAGTTTGTGTTAAACTGTAGTGGGATATTTATATTAGGATGCAATGAGAAAAATATTACTTTTGATTCAAAACGATTCCTAACCAAAAAGAATATCCTTTTGCATTGAAAGAATACCTTTTTTTTAACTAAAGGAATATTTTTATTGAAAACGATTTTACTTTTTGAGCATGGATGCTTTTCTTCAAAAACGAATATTTTTCTCAGTGTTCGGTAAAGTAAGAGGAAGATAGACGATGCAATTGTCAAAAAATAGGTTTGGCTAATTTTAGGTTTATGTTAATATTATAATTGAAATATTTGTATATATTTCGCAAATTTAACTTAGTTAAATTGAAGAAGCAACATTACTGGATATTGTTCATTCAGCGATGTATATCCCGTTAAGATAAATGAGATTAATGAAAAAAAAACATTAATGAAATATTAAAGTAGCAACTTAATATTCAAGAAATATTATGAAACTTGGAGTAGTTTGACGGTTGTTGAGTGTTTCAATATGCCGTCGTTGAAAATTAAGCACTTCAAAATATTTTGAAATATTGTATAAATTGTCGTTTTGATTTCAGTGATACAGAAATTTATTTTAAATGCAATTTGAAGTAGGGCTGTTAAAAATCATGATTTATAAAATCAGATTTATTTGATTTAAACCGGATTTAAATTATTTAAATAAAATTTTTTTATTTTTAAAATTAATTTTTTTTCCTCGCGAGTTGTGACTTAATAAATAACAGCCAATTTAGATTGTGCTTTTCTGACACGAATATGTCATGTTAGTTATAAAAAATCGTATTGATAATGTATATTTTACTGAAAAAATAGATTTTCACATTTACAAGTAATTTAATTACTCATCAACAAAAATTAATTTTCTGATCAAATTAACTTTTGAAATAAGTATACTTTTAACTTCAAGTGTGGGAAACAAAAAAAACTGTTTTGTATAATAAAAACAATATTATCTATTAAGAATTTAGTCTTTCTTATTTCAAAATAGTTTTTCTTGGAAAAGTATATTCTTTAATCAAGTTAAATGGAATTTTGAAAACTTTCAATCGATTAAACATAATAATAATATTTATTACAATCTTATATTTCTTTTTATACCTTATATCATAACGATTTGAGTTCAGTAAAACAGTAACAAACTTACTATAATAGAATTAATTATATAGTATGTAAGAATTTTTTATATTTATAAGGCATAACATTACAAAATGATAAAATATTTTATGCAACATTTGATATTAATTTATTATGTCCAATTTTCTCATGTAAAATGATATTTTTGTTTGGAAAATAAGTCATAAACATGGCTTTAATTATGTAGTTCATTAAACAAATCTTTAGATTTAAATCATAACAGCCCTAGTCTGTAACAAAACTGATGTATAACTATCGTATAAGTAAAAATAAAAACAGAAGATGAACCATCCTGACAACAAATTTAATTTGTAAGTAAACCTTAACTATCCAGTCCTGAATGCTCCCTAACGGAACAAAACATTTTTTAAACAATTTAAACGTTCACAGAACGTTAATGTTTATTAAACATTAAACGTTTAATAAACGTTTATAAAACGTTTTCAGGTTTGTGTTCCGTTAGGGCTGGAACACTCTTAGGTTCTGACATCTCATCTGACGCGTAAGGACAAGTAACCGGGGGGTCCATTGTTGCACACACTGTAAAAAAATAGTGCAGTTTTCAAGCATATTTACTTTAATTCAGTTACAAGTAAATATGCTTGAATTTAAAAGTCGGACTTTTAAATTCAAGCATATTTACTTTAAAATGAAATCATATTCGCTTTAATTTTAAAGTGTAACTTTAAAGTCACATCATGTTTTATAGCGTTTTTCGGTTAGAATGCCATAGATTTGAAGTGTGAGTTTAAAATTAAAGTTCAACTTGAATATTAAATCATATACTGGAATGTTAAATTCAGACTTCGAATATCAAGTATATGTGCTTGAAAACCTGATTTAAAATTGCACTTCTTTTTTTACAGTGCAGTGGAACGATCAGATCTATGTATTTCATTCGGGTGAATCTCGTTGGCTCCGTTAAATCGAAGCAGCGAATGCGCTTATATATATATATATAAAACCGCGTTATCAAACGTTTGTTGTTTCGTCGTTTTGTCGCATTGGCACATAATTTGCTATTTCGGTCGTTGGCTATCCCGTAAAATCGTCTCACGCACTCTTGTCCTATTTACACGAACATTCTTATTACATATTGTACACCAATTATGTACAGTTGGTCGACGATTATTTACACGCGAACATTTCGCAACTTGAGGCTCCAGGTCGTTAGTCCCACGGTGGTAAGGTCGATCACTTTAATTGATCATAACGTTTTGTGGTAGCAATCGTTCAGAAAGTTTTCCATCGAATGGTAGAGATGTGCTCGAGATTGGCCAATGCCATGGTCCTCGTCTGTGTATGACTGAAAGGAAGCAAAAGTTTCATCAGTACAACAAAGACTGGAATTAAGATAATTAAGGTTAAAGAGATGAAAACTTGCACGAAATATAACAATTTTGAAAGTTTGGAAACTGGTTCCTAATTATTCGAAAACATGTTCATATTCGTTAATATGTTCTACAAATCTAACTCCGTTCTAACTATCTCACTATTTAAGAACAGTGTGCGGAAGAGGAAACATCGGAACATTCTCGTGGCAGTGTTTTCCAACAGACACGTTAGAAACCAGATATTCCTATCGGATTTTCCTCTGGATCTATTATTGGATTTTATGTCAGATAGATGAAATATTGAATCTCACAGGAGACCACTTTAGATTTTATTCCAGATATTATGAGGTTTGATTCCAGATCTCATGCTGATTCTGAAGATCTTAGTAATATTACAGAAGATCTTACATCGCATGGCAAATGTGTAACTCTAATACAGCTACGATCTCATTTGAGATCTAGAGAACCAAGTCCCCGGCATATAATTCTGAGTTGATAAAGGGTCGTTGATTCGACGGAAATTAATTTCGAACAATACAGGGTGTGTTCGAAGTAGATCCGAAGTGGTTTGCAGGTTCTTACGTATGTGGGTCACGCGCCAATCAAAATGTTTGGGCACTTGAAATTTTGATGGATTGGGGCGCAAGTAGCGGGGACAGAGAAGGAGTCGTTTCGACGTATTTCGGTTCACGTTACAAAATGTAATTCTATTTGGGCTTGTCGCGCGTCACCGATCGAGGGTGTGGTTTCGATGTCAGAACTGATATGTCACTTTGTCTCGGTCATGAAACATTGCGCGATCAATGTTTGAAATGTGAAGTGGTTTTTACTGTTTCGCTGTTGCGGTGGATCGTGAGACGCACGACCCAGGATTTTTTATCCTATTACAAAAGTGCGGACGGCTGGAGGAATGCAAATATCCGGCTGATAACAATTTTATAAAAGCACGTCATCTGGCTTACATTCTCTGTTTAAAAATCTATTGTACGCTGCGGTACCATCGAAAAAAAACTAGAACACGTTTGTCAAATCTGATTTAATTAATTGGAATGTTAAAATGATTTGTTCAGAAATATATTTAACGTTACAGGGTAACGATATGAAAGATTTAGTGGACTTCCTTAAACAAAATTTCCATACTAAAAATGAATTTAAAGTACGGCTGTAACGCATTCGCGCACAATCACTGATAAGAGGTACTTTTTATCATAGCCTAAATGCGTACAATTTAGTAGCTTAAATGCGCACTAGTGTTTCAAAATAAACAAATTTTAATTGTTTACTTGTGCGCGATTGGTAATCACCATAATATATACATGGTAACTTATTTATATGAAAATAGTAAATAATTGATCAACACTGGAATGTTGATAATTCCAATCATATGCTAGTTCTATACAATTATATTAATCATTTAACAATATTTGTTTTGCTAGACACACATCTAGAGTTCATTTTGTAAATCAATCACGATGCAATTAATCATATCGACCATACAAATTCTTATTTTATTAGTTTCTGTTTATCTTGAATAAGAGTTACAATTACTGAATTAGAGAAATGTCCAGTTGACTGAGAAAAAAGGTAATTTTCTGTTTAATAATTCTTTAACTCATAAATGTAGAAAACCAATTAATTTGAATTTTAAATAATCGAACGTTTTTGTAATTTCATAAAGTTATATCCTTACGAAATTAATATCCTTAAAAATATATAGTATTATTTACTATTAAAGGAAAGTGATAATTAACAAAACAGTTCACATTCTAATGAAAAAAATGTATTTTACACATATAAATCAATTATTTAAATCGTTTAATTTAAATCATAACAACCACAACATAATATTAATGATGGTATTTAACAAAATATTCAAAAATTTTCAGCGAAAACAAAAGTTTTATTATCGTTTATTAATTAAGATTTTTTCTTACATTTTAATTTCATATTAAAACTATTTTTTAAAATTTCTTTTAAATTTTAGTTTTATAATGACATAATGACCAATTTTACTAAGCAAATTAGAAAATCAAAACAGAAAAATTCCCTGATTTCCATCAATATTCCCAAACTTTTCTACGATTTTTTCAGAAATTGGAAACTCGCTGACGTTTCCCAGTTTTTACGTTTTTCTAGGTTTGTCATCACCCTACGTTAATTTTTATAATAAAACATTTCGAAAGAAACAAATTTTTAATAATTTCTCTTACGTTACTCTTCTTAAAATAGAATAAACATATACTTTCAGGATTTTAATGTTTGTCCAAAAACAATGACTACTTCTGTAACCAAATAGAAAGCTCTCAAAGGGATCATTTGACAAAAGCATTCGTTCGAATAAACTATTTTTGAATGAACCGAGGTTCGTGTGTCCATTCAAATTTTTGTGTCGAGTCACAAGAGGTCGTCCGCGGGGTCAAAGGATGGCAAGCGAGTGGGCTCGAGTGTAAACTCGGCTGTTCATTTGGCGGGACGTTTGCGTCCAAGTTGGAATGGAATTCGGGTGCATTCGCGCTGATCCTCTTGAATTGGAGATAGTTCAAAAACACATAACATGTACGATGAATTTATTCATCAAGATCGTACCTGTTGTCGGAACAATATGTCATTCTGTTCGAGAACTTTGGCGAGGAAAAGAGATTGCTGATAATGTACGTTGTCGTCCAAAGTTCCATGAATCAGATAGTATCCTTTTGTTTTAATATTATCGACTTTGTTCAAGAGTTGGGCCCGCTCGTATCCCTCCAGATTGTCCGCGACCGTCGGCAAGCCCATGAATCTCTCCGTGTAAATTGAATCTGTAATTAAAGCGTGATATTAATTACGACATAAGAGTTTCGCTTGAAATTGCAAGATTAATGAGTTCGCGTGGAAAACAAATAGATGATATGCGCCTTTGATAGTCTGCGGGGAGGGCGACGCTTTTAATAACGCCATCTGTAATGGACAGCGTCTCTTTGAAGGGAACGTGAATAGTTTTGAGACCCTATTATTATCGACGCTGCTCGCATTTAGTTCAAAATTGATTATGCACGGGGCAAAAACGTCCTTGTTTTGTTTATGTTAACACCGAGAAGCCAAGCTCGATGGCTTGGTTTCTGGTTTCATTCGGCCGAAGAGATTCGCGCCTCGGCGAAAATCAAGAGACACGATAGTGTCTCTGGCCAAGTACAAAAATGTAAATTTTCTTAATGTACCAAGCAAACGAACATCAATTGAAACCAATAAAAAAATCAAGCAAAAATAAATCGGTTTCTATAAGGTTTCAGATTCGGTCTAATTCGGTAGTTTATGGCTTCAAAAAATTATTTATTGATTTTTTTTGTAACTTAAAAGTAATAACGGAAAAATGTAATAGCTATGTATCTATTGATGTCAATTAGTTTTTATTCGCTGGGTATTGTTATTTCTCCGTATTACATACTGGATTTCCAAGCAAATGCCTTATTTCAAGAATTTTAGACGGAAAAAACAAAATGACGTGTCGTAAAACATCACTGAAAACCACGCGCCCTGTAAACTGGTTTGCAAAAAGTGTAAAAATACGCGAAGAACGAAATTTGTGGTGAAAAGGAATTCAAATTGCGATTTTCCCGAAACATTTTCGTGAACGGAATTCGAATATATGATCGGCAAATTGTTTCCGAAAAAGTGTAAAAAAGCATGTTGCTCGTAAACAATTTCATAAAAATATAATGAAAATACGATCTTGTACAAAAAGAAAAAGTTGAGATCCGAAATTGGACATTTTGCGAATTCAGCGTTGAATTATACATCTTTCTCCAATGCAAACGAATGTCTTTGTCGGATGCTTGGATTGGCAATTTGATCAGCGCATTAGCACAGTGGAATTATTATTGAAATTCTGTATATTCATAAGTTGCTATTATTCCCGCAGCATACATTTCACTTCTCTGTTTGTCTTTGCTCTTTAAAATGTCGGATCATCTGCGAGACAAGACAAGTATATTATTTTGTTGGTTTACAGATAACACTCTGGTATATTATCTCGGAAATATCATTGCACGGCTCCAAAACACAAAGCAAATATCGAAGGAGTTTAGAACTTAGCTCTTCAGTCATGGGGATTGTTCTTCGCTCGCAAGACAAACCCCAAATTGTAACGCATCTTGAAGAATTAATTTGAATTAATACGAGAATCACATTTACACATTTTAAGGGGATACCCAATATCTTATAACGAGAAAATGACGAACTGAAAACTTCTGTTTGATTGATTACATAAAAATACGAAACTGCAATATCTAAATATATTTACACCCTTTATAGATTAGCATTTTTTTCCAAATTTTCACGGTTTTTGGAAACGAAAACTTCTTAGTTTTTAATTATATAATACAATTTATTACTTATTAACTTTTATTATTAAACAATAACGTCATTTATTTTTGTTGATTTCAGTATTTCGTTTCTCAAATCGCTTACGTCTATATATTTATTAAATTTGGCATGTAATGAATAATGAACATTTATTCATACCGTAAGTCGAAAATGCAATACCGAGTGTATTAAAATTAACATGAAAATTACTGAAAAAGCCTTCAGTAAATGCAACCGCAATTTACCGTAATAATTAATAATCAACGAGGAACGCAGTAGTGATTTTAAATTAATTCATAATCGAATAATTGACGAGATTTTCATTCATCGGTGCAGTATTAATAGAGTGTATTATTTAGAAAGTCGGATTAAAATGCTTTCCACCTTTCATTACTAAATTATAAAGGATCTGTCCACGCGAATAAACGTAGTTCTCGCGAGCGTGCACGGTAATCGCGTTTTTTACGAGATCACTTCAATGAACCAACGTCGTTATTCAGAAAATGTTTGACACTGGCGGTCACAAGCTCAGAGATCATTCGACCCACGGGATTCTCAAAAACCTGAGCCGTCGCTGGAACGCCCAAGAATCAATTGCGGCGTAATCATCGCTGCCCGGTGATTAATTGTCGGCTAAAGTTCATTACGTAATAATTATTGAAGACTTTGCTCGCCGTTCATCAAAGCCCGACTAATTTTCCGGCTAAATTCATTGTCTTTTGCGTCTCACGTTTAGACGTATTGTCTCGTCGCGCGTTGTTTCCTTTGGATAAAGCGATAATAAATTAACTTTTTCGAACAAAATTCGTATAATTTAAAAAAGAAAACAAGTTTCAAAATTTTTAACTTATATTTTGTACTATTTTTTAATCCGATTGTATCTAGATACGATTTAAAAAAGTCACTATCAATCAAAGATCGAGAAAAAATTTTGAAAACGAAATAAAATGTGTGACTTAGAAAGAGAGTTGATTCGGGTCTGGCAGAACTTGTTAAAATCACAAATATACAATCTAATTACTAGAAGAATACATATTCTTCTAGTAATTGGATTTGTTTTAACTTTCGATGAAATGATTAACATTTCCATTAACATTAATTTATTTTTCAGGCAAATATTGATCGTTCCTGCCATCAAAATAATATTCTCGTGTTAAATTAAACGCATCGATTGTTCGTGGACGTTATTCTTAATGTAAACCGAATATTGTTCTGAGTGTAAGTCACCAGCATTGTTCTATCCTGGGGACGCTTGTCTGCACAATCCTCTCAAAACTGTAACAGGATATTATGACTAAATTTAAAAAAGTGTCGTCTGAAATAACTTGACGTCTGGGTTGTGGAAACACAGCATGTTTGTTAGAACATTTTTTCATCATCTCCTCGCGTCCTCAATTTAACAGCCTATTTCCCGAGCGCGGAATGCACGGATATTAAAAGGCGCATGTGTGTGCATCCATATGGAAAGGGTGACTCAAGAGTCGGCGACAAAAAATCGGCGAAGTGCTTTACCATAAAGTGCCCAATCGGTAACGGGTGCGACTGACATGCCGCACTTGAAAATGCCGTCAAAATCCATCGCAAGGACCATGCCTGCCGCGTAGCCGCCGTAACTCCATCCCCATATTGCGGTCCTGGTCCGATCAATGAATGGGAACTTCTCCTGGAGATGTCTGTAACAGAAAGGAAGTGCTTTTTTACGACGTTACAAACGCCTGGGATAAAAAACTTTATCGACACTGCGGGTGCCGGTAAAATACGTTTCGTCAGCTCCCCGTAATTGATAATAGGCGGCTATTTACCCAGCCAGATATCAACGATTAATATTTAGACAGGCAAATACGTGGTGACATCCGCCTCGTCATATTCAAATCAAGGGAACGCTATGGGAACGACAACGGTAAATCCATTCTCATTTGTCGCTCGAGCGGCGCGGCCGTCTTCAAGGGAAATTGCGGAATCCCTTTCGCCCCGCGTTTCCTTCCGCCCCTAACGAAATTGAAAGAACCGTTCGCTCTGCGCGCTGTCCTCGTCATTTTGTTTTTGTCTCGCGTTCGTTTTTCGTTTTTTCGCCCATTCTTCTTTTTTCGCGCACCGACTTGGCGCAAGAACCGACGACAGAGAGCAAAAAAGGGGACCGCTCCTTGACTCCACGACAAGCCGCGTAATTTATTAGAATCGCAAATCGACAGCTCGCCCAATTCGCCGCTCCGGGCTAGTGCGATGCCGGAAGCCCGATAGTCTGACCGTCGACAACTATCGATGGCCGGAAGATAAACTACTGGCGCTGAAAAGTTGAGATTTTCCGGCGAGGGGCGGGCTAATGAAAGGGTTGTTCAGGTCTGACGTGTTTTCAACGTGCAACACTGATTTTCGGTTACAATTCGTTCCATTTTTGTGGAAATTCTTCTCGAATGCAGGGCAGTTTTGTGTAATATAAATAAGGCATATTGACTAGCCTAAGAGTCTAACATAGTCAAGGTATTCATTAGAAATGACAATAAATGAGCTAAAGTTAAAAAATCTATTATTCTTGATTATAAAGCTGTATACACGAAATGTATCTGCTAAGGACGAAACATTGACTTTATAGACAAAATGGGTTGACTGGAATGTTCTGTTTATCAGTGACATTGTCATCGAGAGTCATCGCATTGTCTACAGTAAGAAAACTTAGTTGCAAAAACTAAGTGGTAAAAGTTACTACTTTAGTTGGAATACAATTTCAAGTGGTAAGGCATACTATTTGTCATACGGTGAAGGTGTTACACTCAAATAGTAAAAGTTTACCACTTGAAGCAGTAAGAGATTAGTTTTGATACATCGATCTTTTGTATCAATACTAATCCCAGTCCTAATTATCCTAATTATCAAACCTATCTGGGACCTGCATAGGGATAATTATCCTAATTATCCTAATAATCGTAATTATCAAACCAATAACCAACGACAATTTCTGTACTATTGACAATGTTTGTACTATTGGCATATTCTGCTAAGAAAATTAAATGAAAAATTGGTTTTTAATAAATTGGTGCCGAACGCAACGGTACAATTTTAAGGCAATAAGAGAAATTTACTCTGCTTGTCAGTAAGATTGTCACCCTTAGCACATTTAAGATTAGACAACTTGGATGCATACCGTACGATGCTTCATCGCAGGTGTGTATATTATTACCTTACATTGTCTGGGAAAGACAAGAATTGTCTGTTCTAGACAAACCTCTTTATCAGTGTGCATGTTTTGCAAAAACAATTATTCGGTAAATAAAACAATAACGTCCGGCAAAAGAATGAAAATACGCATGACAGTCTCTGAAATCAATTACCTCAATGTGTGCATATTCTGGTTAATTGAGTATTTTTCAAAAGGCCGACAATTGTATCTTTTACTTCAATTAGCTGTCGTCGCTTCCATTCGATCGACCAATTAAATTCAACTGATTTGAATGGACCGCAATCCATTTACGTTCCCTAACTTTCTTTCACTGCGAAACGTCTTTCAAAACATTCTTCTGATGATAAATAACAGAAATGTCATTATCCCTACCGTCGCCGAATCCCTATTGTTTACAAGACACCGCCATTATGTCATTTTCGTATCCGTTTGCATACCAAATAGCTTTAACAACAGCAGCGAGCGAAATATGCACACAAACTACGACACCACCCTCGACCATGGCAAAGTAGTAGCATTTCCAGCGAAACAAACGATCACCGTCCTTAAACATTTCTGAGTTTGCATTGAGAACACCAATTGACAAAACCGGCGAGATATCGAATAGTTTGTGCAATATATATAGGTTATTATTGTTCATGGCAAAGGAATTATTTAAGATAGTTCTAACTTGAAAACCAATCCAAACAGTTGGAATCAAAAAATGTATTACATAAGGACATAAAGAATAAATACAATGTTTTATTCTTTAACAATTAATACTATCGATAAACTATACAGGTTTCAGCCAGCTTATCAAATACATAATTTATTTTGCTTTCACTTTTATACGTGAAAGATTTCATTTAGAAATAGTAGACTTGTAAACAATTTGTGCAAATCTGACGTGAAACGCGACCGTAGATTTCTGCACATTTGATGCAAATTTTGCGAAAAAATTATGCAAATTTTAGACTTGAACGTGTTTGCATAAATTTTGCATAAATCGTGGTTATTGGAGCTTATTTAAAATGCAATGCATGTTGAAACATACAATTTACAGATAAAAAGTAAATAGACAATAAAGCGTCAAAGGAAATATTTTCATAAAAACCTTATTCCGAGAGACGACGTACCAGTCATCCGTCGTTACTTGATGAACGGGATGAGTAACATTGCACGAGTACAATATTTAGCAACTTTATCACTCAGACAATTACCATTGATTGACGTAATCGCTAAACGGACATTGTTTAAGTGAAATTATTTCCACCATTATTTATTCAGGCTTTTCGTTTATTATCTGCAGTTCTTTTCATATACTTTTGTAATCTACGAGCAAATAATTCAATGCAATTGGTCAAACTTCTACGATGCGTGATAAAACCACGATGATAAATTGAGAGTAGTTAATTAGAGTCGCGTGAGCAAATGCAGAATTAATTATGTTAGCAGCAAACGTGACTCGTAATCTAATCGAAAAGGTTTGCGTTGAAGCGAACCCTTTTATTCGATGGTTTAATAAAACACGTGCAGAACGGATTACTGGGCAGGACAATCACGTTTCAAGCAACAATTAATTCAGAGCGGCAATTCAAAACAAGCGTGGCATTTTGGAAAGTATTTTTTCATTTTCCTCGTTCAAAAGTTGGAATGCAGAACGGCTAACGAGATACGTAATACCAATTTATTAAATACAAATTGTGTTGGATATTGGATAACAACTTTAATATTGTTGGTCTGATGAGGTTTGCCGGGACGAGACTTCAAACTTGCAATCTAATTAAAGTTCTTAATATATTATTAGCTAATATTGATGTTGAATTAAAGAATACCGTGTTTTATAAAAATTTCGTAACAAGTTCTGCCAACGAATTCTCTACGAGCGAAGTTTTACGACGCGTAGACGTTTAATCATTGCTCGTTACTTTTCACGTCGTTATTTATTTTATTATTATGTGGATGCATATTTTACAGTCATGTCGAACATGAGGAGGAAACAGAAATAGTTTTTTCTGGAATTATTAGTAAGTGGTATAATATTTTTGAATGAGCTAATAATACCGAAATTCTGTGGTTATAACAGAAGGCGTTGAATCATATACATATATTTTTTGAGGATCATTGGAATTTTAGGTGTAGAAAATCGAAGTTTGCGAAATATTATTTCGAGTTATTATTTCAGCAAATCGTTATGATAATCGTTATCGTAATCGTAAATAATAAATAATTTATTAATATTTCAAAAAAACGTTTAGCGAAAAATGACCGATTTAAACTTGTTTTGTCCATTCGACATCACTTTAACAGTAATTATCGATGTGACTGGTGATTTGGAGACGGTTTCGAAACATGAGAAGAGTATAATGAACAGAGGGAGGATTATCTCAACTTCATTATAAACTTGCTGCAATAAAATTACGCTGGAAAGGAAATCTATTTACTTGGATGTAAAACGAATTGGAAATCCAGTTGCCAGGACATTGATAATTAGCAGACGTTGATTTGCAAATGCTTTGCAACAATTTGTAAATAATGTTTGCGTAATTGTGATAATGCGTTTTCGTACGGTTATTAAATAAGGATTTTCGAACCGAGTTTGAAAGTTTCTTCGCCGAAGATTTGTAAATATCTATTGTATAATGGCAACAGTTTTCTAGCTGGCTGAACTTTCCTGTATCTTTCTTTTGACAACGAGTTTCTGAAATTTGATCAGCCGAGAATGTTTTAAAAGACTTTAAAATAAACTGAATAGAACTCACGAACAGTCTGGTGGGGTTCAATGAACTTTAGAAAGAAAATGCGATTTTTGTAATTACATCCGAATGCTGCGCAATTACATTGTTATACTGTCCATATTAAAAACCCAATTCAGTTACAGTTTTGGACAGATTTCTATGTTTTTATGTGTATTTTCATTTGGCGACGTTGAATTGTTCTTATCTGATTACAGTTTGCTCAAATTGAACAAAACGTAACCAGTTAAGTTTTTTTAATAATAAGTATTTAAGTGAACCTTGTTGAGGAAAAACCAGGAAATATTCAGTCAAAATACCTACAAAACCCAAATGCAATAACTGTACGTTAAACGGGATTTTCTGCCTTCATTTTATAATAGAAACAAACATCGTGCCAAATAAAAATATAGACGATTTATACAGAAATACAAAAAGTTTAATTTGGAAACTTTAACGCAAATATCTCAAAATCATGAGAAAGAGACTTAACAAGTTTTTCGTCTAAACCACATAAATATTATATCGTACTTGTTGAATCCTTCCAAACTTGATCTTCTTAATCTCATTCCAAAATTAGCCATATACCTCCGACACTTCCACTTCAAATCGCCCATTCTTTCCTCGTTTTCGTCTTGCAAAACTTACTCCTCCGAACACTTCGTTCCAGAACCACGAACAAAACCCATTCTTTCCTTAAAAACACCTTCAAAACAACGCCAATAATCCGCTGCGAAAGTGCAGCACTGAAATCCGGAAAACGCCAAATGGTCATCAAAGAATTCGAAAGGGAAACGAAAGTTGGGCCAAAAGCAGGGCGAGAAATAAAAAAAGGCGAACGAAAGAAAAGGGGAAACTAATCGTGCAGACTTAACCCCTCAGGCAAGCGATCTTCGGCTGGTCTGAGTCGGACGCGACGACGACGGACTGGGCGTATCCGATAGCCGCTGTTTTGCTGGCGCGCCGCGTCCGCCGTAGTGTAAAAAGCGAGTCGCGAAATTGGAGTTGAGCCAAGCGATTGCGGAACCGGGCGTCTCGGTCGCTCGCGCTGCCCGGGCGCTTGTCGCATGTTTGCCGGCCTTTGTTCACCGGCGCGGCTTTCGGCTGCCGCGTCGCACGCAAAACGCCCGCGCCATTGTCCGCCCGATTCATTTTGACGAGCAACGCTGCAAGGATTAGCATACCGGGACGACGACGCTTTTCAACATTCATTTTTTTATTACAAAGATCGGTCTATGGATGAATTAAGTTAATCAGCTCAAAGTTTTCACGATGAGAAAACTAGATTGCGAAATTACGATAGTGAAATATTAAAATGGTAAAGTTATAATATTTGGAAGAGTAAAAAAGTAATATTAGCTACGCAGTAAAAAAGGAACCTTGATTCGAGTATATTTCACTTGAATCAAGTATATAATGTTACCAAAAATACTGAGAATAGTTTTTACTTCATTTAAGTGAAATATACTTGATTGAAGAAGACATATAGTAGTTTGAAGTAAAATATACTTGTTTCAGACTAAAATATACTTCTTTCAAGAATATCTTATCCAAAAATATAATATACTTGGAAACATTCAGAATTTTTTTTGTTTCAATGCATATTAAATGTGATATTTTTATTATATATTAAGAGATTAGAAGTTTCGCATTAGTTCATTTATATGAATTTTTATTCAAATTTATGTGGAATTTAACATTTTATTACAACAATTCTTATAAATTTAAGCCTCCACGTCACGTCTCGTGGAGTGGAAGTGCTTGAGAGGAATTTTACACGGAGAAAAATTTACTTGCTTCATTAACTATAGTCGAATAGTAAACAGATTGAGGTTAATTGGACCATATTTTGCGTATACATTTACCACAGTTGTGGTAGGA
>JABFPB010003266.1:0-17569 GCA_022817645.1 Ceratoteleas bidentatus
ATACTCATTAACATTAAACATTAACCCATTTTTATAAGAACCAACTAACAAAATGTTAATAAATATATCATTTAAGGGCTTACCACTTCAAGTGGTAAGATTTTACCACTTAATTGGTGATTTCTTACCACTTAGTTTTCTCAGTGTAACTAAACTAGAATTATTTTGTTTCTTCTGGAATTCAAGTATACCGCACAAAGTTTGATAATTTTGTTCGTTGAATCTGGACAAATTTTGATAAATTATTTAGTTGAATAATTTAGTAGGATATTTAAATTGCTAAATCTGACTTAATTGTGCTGGAATTATTCGCAGAAATTTCGCTAAAAAATTAGCATAAAAACATAGTAGGTATATCTTAGGTAAATCTAGGGAGGCTAAAAGTGAGAAAACTAAATTTCTGGTGAAAGCAAATTTCGTACCGAAATTGAGATGCACTGAAATTTACTTGCACATTTATGATAAATTTGACATGTTTGCTAATGACTTATTTATGGTTAATTGAATTCATAAGTATGGTTTAACCAGCAATCATACGTAGAAAAAAAGTTGGGTTAAGCTAGGTAAATTTCAGAAAGTAATTATAAGACGACCATATTTTGGTGACCCACAGTTTGTTATCAAACTCAGATGAATTTACTGGACAAATTTTGAAAGGAGATAGGAATCTGCAACAAGTTTCTAAGGAGGTGATGCAAGGTAGTCGAATTTAGAAATAAGGTTCTGGTTATCTGGTGTAGTTTGACACTTTTAGTGAAATAGTTTCATTTACCAAAGGTTACGGTTGAGTCCATTAAAGGAACACTTATATGAATCTAAATATAAGAAAATTAGAATAAATCAATGTATATTTAACTATATTTACTTTTGTAATAATACATGTTTGAAAAATAGCGTTCTTCAACTAAATTATTTAATATTATATTTTCTAGCAAAAACGTTTCACTAAATCATTACACATATATTTTGAACAATTTACCTTTCTCTCAATCGTAATTGAAATAATTCGAACGTTTTTTATGGGACATTTTGAATTACCATAAGCCTTGCAGCTGTCTTGAAAAAAATTATATATTGAATTACAAGGCTCTTGATATCATAATACAAGTAGGACTATCGTCCGATCATTAAACTCGATTATCATACAATTGTAACGAAAGAAAAAATACGACGCTGTCGTAAAACAATCATCATAAAGATCTTATCCCGCGAGAATTATCATGCAACAATAATCCCGTGTAAGCATCGGCTAATGTTCACATGCGGCATTAAAAAAATTAATTACGTCGCAAAATTACCATAAAACAATAATTACAAAGCGATTAAGAGGCCGTAAGAATTTGCGGGAATGTTTATCAGTCATCTGAATTCTTATCGAAAAGTTTCACTAATGGGCAATAAAGTTCAAACGTGGTTGTCCAGAGTACAATATCGATAGTTTCATTGTAATTCAAAACTAAAAAGATCCGTCGATGTAAATTATTTCAAAAAAATATATTTTATTTATGGTAACCAATAAAGTTAAAAAAGAAGGTAAAAAAACCCTTCACGAAATTTAAGACATTTTTTAGACCAGTCATTAGTTTCAGTGAATGAACATTTCAAAAAATGTTGAATAAAATGACATAAATTTCAAAAAATGAATATTTCATAAATTCGACTCCACAATCGACAACCTTCAACCAGATTTCACGACCTCGGAACCCTTCAAAAATTAATTTCGCTCCAAAAGCCACTCTGCCGATTGCGCAACGATGACCCAACACGTCCTTTCCCAAGCTTTTTCATGAACAATCACACCTAGGCACGGCGTTGACGGATACCTGACACTTTACAACCCCCATAAACTGTTCGAAAAGTGTTTGACCGAAATGTGCGTGCCGCCAAAATTTACGACACGCAAACCTCTTTTTCTCCCCTATTTTTTTCTGAACACACCTATTCAGAAATCGACGTATAAGTTATGCGTATTATAATATGCCATATGCAGAACATGTGATGTAAACTCAACGAATCATTATAACTTGTTTATTTCATATTATTTTACTTTATATTTAGTATTTCGAGTTAAAATTAAATTAAATAATGACACATTTAAAGGACGTTCAAACGAAAAGTTTAAATAAAGATTAAACTTTGACAAAAATATATGTAAAAATACAAGGGGATTAATTTTATTTGCCAAAATGTAGTAGTTGTGTAATTTATAAGCAGTTGTGTCCTTGACGACATAGTACATTTTCATAGAACGTAAAGTAAAATTTACTCTATCATCTGGAAAAGTTCTTCGAAGTTATACTAATTTTGTCTAAATGTGCTACGATACGTCGCGATTACTATATGATATGATAAAATTTTCTGGAATATTTTGCCTTGATAAGCAAAAAAAAAACAAACCTTGATAAGTAATCCAGCTAGTTTGCTTATCAAGATATTAGACAGTGAATAATTTGTTTTCCTCTGCCTCTCTAGAAACTGCACCCAGAAAAACAGACTGTAGTTACAACAGTCTAGACTGTAGTTTTAACAGTCTTGACTGTACTTTTAACCCTGTTAACTGTAATTTTAATTTTAACAGTCTTGACTGTAATTTGAACAGTCTTGACCAAATTTGTACAGTCTATTTCTTTGGATATGTACATAATTTTCACTTTGGAAGTCTCTCTAGTAAATGACTCAACCCAAACATCTTCCCCCAGACCCAACGCACCTTCCTCCAGTGCACACATTATACAACACATCTCCAACTTTTTTCTCCAACTCCCTTTATTATTCCCATTAACCTAACTCCCGCGAAATAATCGCTCGTACAAATAACCTCGGACCAGCGACCTGAAATAAACAACCTCCCCCCCCCCCTCATATCCCTCCCCCACCCCCTCCCGGAATTCCGTGTTTGATCATTCGTTTCACGCGCGCCGCTTTTTATTCCGCTTCATCTTTATACAATCGGTCCGAGCGTTTTGAGCCACCACGACAATAATCCCCGGTATGCCGCGCACGACGGAATTACGGCCGGAAAACACGGAAAGCTCGATCCGCGGCCTTATAAATAAGCGTAATGCGCTCGTTAGGTCGAATAAAAGTTTTACGGGCCGATCGTACGGACAGCGGAGAAGGGGGAGGGGGGTCGGTCAGTCGGCGTTTTCTTTTTTTCATGAACCCGGGCGGAGCGGATTTTCGGTCCGAGCGCGCGACCGTAACGCCGATTGTATTTCGGTCGCAATGGCTTTGTCTTTATGTCAGGGCAAAAAATTTCGCGACGCCGTTGCATATTATACGGCGCATTAATGCGGGAACAGAAGTTACGAGCCGAGTTGGCCGACGCGCGGCTTTTTCGGTTTGAGGTGCGGCTTTTTCGCGAGTTTTCGCGTTTCGCAAGTTACGGCCCGATACTGGTGTGGGGGACGGGGTTTTTTTGGAACTGGAGCGGGATTTAGGAGGAAAGGTAGAGGAGGGTTTGATTTGCAGTGAAAAATATATTTTTCGCAATAATTCGTCGGTATTAAGGATGTTCAAATCGTTATCGCAGTCGAAAAATATAACACGATTTTTGATCGGGAAACGTTACAGGTCTATTTGATTTAAGGTGGTTATATCGTGAAGGATCGTATATTTAGAGTGCCAAATGAAAATATGGTCATATTAATTTAATCTTGTTATCTTGGTATCATCACAATTTTTACTAGGGTTACTACCGATTTACGAATTTTCCTGATATAACTGTTTTATATTAGTACATATTTTAACAATTCTTTTTTATTAATAAACATTTGTTTAATTAATGTATTTTCATTTTGAACCGATTTCTTCTTTATTTTTACGACAGACTGTCATTTACATAAGATTCAGTCATTCAATCCTTTAGTTTAACGTCACATATAACATATTAACGATAGAAGAAGTTATATCCGAAGATCACATTACTAAAATTGTAACAAAATATAAGGAATGCACAGCTGAAGACAAAACTTTACTAGAAATTGCGATTATTTTAAAAATAAGACTCGAACAAAATTGGTGAACAACAATCCTTTGTCGTTCACCTCAACAGTTTACCGATTCCTTCTCAAAATCCATATCACACCCAGAAAAAAATTATTGACCGCAAGTATATAGATTTCAGAAAGTTATTATCTATAAGTAATTTCCTTCATTTAAAATAAACTCAAAGTAACATGTTCAGTTGAGTCAAATAAATTCTTTGTTTCAGCTAAGTCCGTATTCACTTTAAATCAAGTATTCATTCTCTATGAATAAATTTCATATCTATCGCAAATACAAATAAAATCACTCAGGACACATAAATGTATGGGGATCCACTAAATAATGTTTCTGCGTCCATTAATTAAAAAATACACGTCAAATTTCCCTCCGGAAATTTGACAATAAATAACACAACAAAAATCTGTAAATCATCGCCAAAATAACGAAACTGACCACACTTCAGCGGTAATTATGGCTCGACGATAATCGGAGATGAATTGGGGGAAAAAGTGGCCATACATCATATCGGCACAAAGGCCTCGGCGATGATGAAATGCCGGGATTAACATTCGGCATACTGATTCTTTAAGATCGCAATCGCCGGGCGATGCCGATAAATAAGTGTCGGGAAAAGTGCGCAGGAACGATCGGCATTGTAGGTGTTGTGCTGCGACCTATCAGTCGCGGGGAACATCGTCGAAAACAAATCTTGGAACAAATGTCTGGGCGCGCGTCGTGAGTTACGATTCACGCGATCCTGTGGCGGTTCGTGCGCGCAGCCTACGTGGATGTAATGATGGGTAAAAGGTGCGTTATGGTAATCTAAAGATGGGGGAAGGGGGTTTAAAGATAAAGGTCGGATTATATTGAAAAAAAAAATTATTTTCTAATGTCAAGATTTTATATAGTTATTTTATGTTTTTAAGTCTATTAACATATAATAAGGCTGGGGTTCATAAAATAGTATCCAGAAATAATGTTTAACTTTGATTATTTTAATTTCAATTTGATTTAATGTCAATGTTTAATTCAAATTTAATAATACTAAATTTGTTTTAATAATGAGCATTAGTTTACAGTTGATTTTCAGTCCTGATTTCTGGAAGGCAGTATTTTTATTGCGCTGAAAAACGGCGATGAATTTATTGGATTTCATTTATTTTACCTCGTCGTGATGAAAAGTACGGTGCGATGGTCGTTTTTTTGTTTGGGCGATAATGATATTCTGATTAATGGAGGAGACTTTTTTGTTTCGATTAAATCTTGTTTTTTTTGCACGAGACTCTTTGACAAGTGAAGAAGTCACTGGTCGGAATTATTGAAATGTGGAGAAAATTTATGGCGATTTGATTATTCTTGAGGCGATATCAAAGTTCATAAGCATTTTTAATATAGTTCCGTTAATTCGTATCTAAGAATGTTAATTCGGTGTATCCCCTTGATTAATTGCGAGACTTCGTTAATTTGAATGAAATAGTATTATTCGTTGAAGCCATATTTATAAAAAAAACCATACTCAGTAGTTTGCATAAAAATTTACGAATGAAAAACATGTTCAAAGACACTCTCCAAAAACATCACCAATCAAATCAGTGATTGAAATGATTGGAAACCTGTATCAGAATTTCGAAAAGCAATTCAATAAAAATATTAAGGGTATATGTCAATAGCTCAAAATCACTATAAGGTAATTCAGCTGGTTTCTTCTCAAAGCCATATAATTTCTCACATATTCTACCTAAAAAATTCATTTACTAAAAAAATAATCTAGCTTATTTACAAAATCTTTAAAACCGATTTCACCATATTTTAATCAATTAAAATTGTGTTAACCGTTTAAAAACATTTCAATCATTCAAAATCCATTACAATCAATTGAAACCCCACATTAAAAAAAACCTAAATTCCCGTCATTACTCTCGCCGTCAAACGAAATGTCCGGACGCATACGCGGGATTCCCCGCGCCATCTGCGATCCATCCATAACCGATTTTTGCGATCGCCGCGCGGCCTAATGGGCCCGCGAACTTGTTATCTTAAACGCTCAGGACGAATTAGCCGGCGTAATGCAGTTGCTTAATCGTCGCTTCGTTAATTATTACACGGGCTAATTCGCATTAAACGGCACGTATTAATAACGCGCGTTGCGCCGACGAAGATTCACAGCCGGAATGACGGGAACGCTGATAATTAACACGTTGAAATTCGCGGAATAAACTCGAACTCGTTTCGTCACTTTCTGCCTTTGCCGGGATAGTAAAGATGAAACAATGCCCGAGTTCGCCGTGCAAACTTTCGGAATGCAGTCGCTTTCCCTAAACCCGACGTTGCCGGGGGATTACGGCCGACTCCGTATAATTTCGCGTACTTATTTATTGTATGATACGCCGCGCCGCTGAATTATGTAAAAATACAAACGCCCGCGCGTCACCGTTAAACCGCGTACATTTGTTATCGTCGCTTTACATAATCTACTTTTGAACTCGCGGTCTTCGGGGAACGCTGACGGATGCGCCGTGTCAATGCAACTGAAGGCGAAATGCAACTCTTCTTCCTTTTTCTCCCATTGTTTTCCGTTTAGACACCGCTACTTACCGTTACCGTATCGATTTTTTAAAACCAAGTTAACGTCAGTTTTGAAACACTTATTAACGTCTTTTTCACCCCGGATCCTGAAAGTGGTTATTTTTTTCGTTATATTAAATCAGCTTCAAATCGAGAGAAAGTCTGGTCATTTTATCGGGAAATCGAAGAAACTGATTTTTCGGTCATTTTCGACAACTGCCATTTTAGCGATTTGAAAACAAAATCCACGAATATTGCTCTAACCGCAAAAAATGCTTCACACTGCTTCAGGCAGGAAAACGTTTATTTTTAAGTTTCACCAATACTCAAACCAAGTTAAAGTATCGCAGCTTTTTCGGGAAATCGAAATTATTTCAGATGTATTTGGTATAAAATAGCTGTAAGAAATGATTTCCTTCACGATTTCGATTTTGAGTCATTAAATCATTTCGGACAAATTCTGTTAAGGTAACCCTCATCTTAAAGCGAATGTCCTTCTTAAGTTCGATTTTGTGTGTCTTACTTATATATATTATGTGTTGAATTGGTGTGCTGAAAACAAAGGAATTCGAAAAAAAGGGATTTGCAGGTAGATTGATTCGTTGATTGGATCCGTCACTTTTGGCGGAGGCGTTTTTAAAGGAGTCCGTCAAAGTGGGTTTGGGGTTGTCGGCGTGACGGAATCCGATTTGAGTGAATTTGTCCGAGGGGTGGTTTTCGAATAAACGAGACTTTTCCTTGTCGAAACGCCGAGTCCGGGAGGGTGCGAAGAATTGTTTCGACGAGGTTTCCTTTTCGGTTTTTGATTTGGAAACTTATAAGGTGAATGGACAATTGAGTTGGAAGTTTACAATTTTCAATGGAAACAGTTCCAACCCTTGCGCAATGGTTTAAGAATTCGATTCTATCGGAAATCGTAGACGTCTGTAGAATTTAAGGAAGGAGGGAAACCTACAAAAGGCATTGCAAACGTGTTCATAATATACGAAACGAAATTTACTTTTCGTGTGAAAAGGGACAGAATGTGCTTTAGAGATTGCTTAATTAATATCAAAATGTAGCAGTATCAAAAACTCACACTGTATGGTATACGTTTCCAAAGTATCGAAAGAAAGGCAATTAAATTAAAAAAATTAAACTGCCTATCAGTTGAGAAAAATGCTAAATCTCTCCAAAATCAAGATTGAGACAATAAGCATTAGTTTGTTTTCACATTAGTTTGTCTTGGAAACAAAAAAAGTATGGGCTCAACACAAAACCTGACACTCCTTCAATATTCAAACTTAACTTTCATCAATCTGTCTTCACCTACCATACAGGCAACTACAACCCACCTCAACCGTGCATACCACCATATAGATAAATAGTCCTACCCCATTCAACTAGAAATCTTCCATTCCCTATTCCAACTTCGCATTCAAAATTGTTTTGATATGACTCTAAATTTGAGCTGATTCAGCCTAACCATCCACCTCGTCACCTATTTCTTAACACAACCTACCCCACACCATCCAACTTAAATTATCTTAGGTCTAGACTACATCTAGGTACTTGCCTACCTGCTGAAGCTTTTTTTCTCGAGACGATCTCTTATGCATCCACCAGTCCAAAAATCCTCCCACCTCCTTAGCCCCGAATATCCCCCGCAACGAAACAAAAGCTTTGCCGGGCTATCTGGCAAGGACGTCTCCGGCAGGAAGCTATCAGGACTCGAGTGCGCGGGGGTGTCCGGGGGGAGGAAGGGGGATCGGTAGTGTCAGCGGCGCCGGTGGATATGGTCGAGCAGGAGAAAGGCAGTGAAGGGTGAAGCCGAATAAGGAGGTGGAGGCGAAGGAGCGCGCGGCGGAGACGAGGTCCGTTGGTATCGATCGGGCGTCTGCGGTAGATTGACACGTGTCATGGCCGCGGCGGCCGGCGTGGGTGCGAGCGAGAGGGCTCGCTGGCTGGAGGCGGCGGCGGATGAGAAGGTGGCTGAAGGGTGGCTCGGCTCCGAGGAAGCGGAGGCCGCTCGGCCCGCGGGGCCGGGGACGCGGGGACATTAAGGTGCGTAATAGCCAGCGGGTCGAGCGCGCACCGCCGCGGCATCGATTAGACAGAGCCGTTCTTTCGCCCCGTCTCGCTCGGCGCTCTCGCTCGGGCCCGTTGCCAGGCTGTGCGCCACCCACCGCCACCCCCTACGTCGAACTCGAGAGCCGGAGAGCTGTACGTGCTCTACATACACATCCCGCCGCTTATGTCCTCCCGCGGACCCCGTCTAACGTCGTTATAAACATTAACCGCGCGGCTCGATATTTCCCGGCTGGGTGGGCTTTCCCACCTGGGGGAAAGCAGCGAGGGACTGATGAGACCGGACCGTGGGTCCTTTGAGCCGGACCGAGGCTCGTTTATTATTCATCGCGGGCATCAAACTTTGCAGGGCTAATCCGACCGAGGAGTTGCACGCTCCATTTGGACGACAAGTCGAGTGTGGATAAGAAGCTTGGGTGTCTCGATTGGGCGGGGGTGGGAGTCTTCGACATCGAGGCACCCGTTGACCCCTAACCCCGTCGAGCACAACTAATTAACAACTTGTCCGTCATGAGGGCCAAGACGCAAAGACGGAGGTACTGCTATGGAGACGTCGGGGTTTTACCCGAGTCCTCGATAACGAAGGATTACACGGCGCTTGTCTCCTCCGCGGCTTGTCCTGTTCACTTTTATCTCGGCCCCGAAAAAACGAGCGACAACAGCGGGCGAATAAAAAACAGTCAGGACCACCGTCAGCGACCTTCTCGAAGGATTTGACGGGGCTCCAAAAGTCCGGGGGGATTTCGGGGCTTAGCTTTCGTTCGAAGTCCGGAAGACCTTGGC
Organism: Ceratoteleas bidentatus; assembly: GCA_022817645.1. NCBI lineage: Eukaryota > Metazoa > Arthropoda > Insecta > Hymenoptera > Scelionidae > Ceratoteleas > Ceratoteleas bidentatus. The sequence goes on from JABFPB010003266.1 coordinate 9,403, forward strand.
TAGGGACTTTTTGACAGCCTGAGAGACCGGTAGTATGACTGGTTCGACTTCGCGACCTTCTGGTGTGTCCAGGTCTCGATGACTTGAGGGTGCAGACGGAGTGAACTTTTCACGAACGTTTCGTCTCGGATTGTCATCGCCGTCGCGTTCGGTTTGACGCGTTAATCGCCAGGAACGTGTGACGTCGCTCCAGGTGCAGGCTCCCCTACACCTTGACGATAATTGAATTCGATGTCGCGCGACTGATTCACGATTCCGCTGTCATTTCGTCCCGCGGTAATCCATTTGTTCGTCGATTCGGCTGTGGGACACCTGCCATCTCGCGAGTAGCAGGTGCACCGTCCGGCCTACCGCTAATGAAAGATATCGTCGATCACGTCCTACTACGAAGGACTCGACATCCAGACAAAGCTGACTACAATTGTTCCCAAATCATAACAGACTCGACACTTTTTCCAAGGATAAATCTTCTTAGAAAAAGTCGTTGTCTTAGCTACCGTTCCAGTCAAAGAGATAGACCATGATTTTTTTGGGGAGGGGGGGGCTCAATGAGGGTGATGGTAGGGTCATGAATCTGTAATGATCAAGGGGTTGAGGATCTCCACTACCTATTTTTCATGATCCGAGTCGTATTCGTATTCGTACCCCACCCCTTAAAATTCGTCGTCGTTCCACCAATCTCAAGTCTCAATTCAAGACGTCGCAAAATCAATGCCGGACAGTTGCGGAATGTCTTGATCAGGTCAGAATGAGTCGTCATCTCGCGCTCTATATTCGCCGCGTTCCTGTTTTTAATTCGATGCAGGTCTTTTTTCGGGCCAAGAAGATATGCAGTGGCACGCTGGCTTGGGCTCGAAAGGGACGAAAGTGCGCGCGGCTGCAAGGGGACGGGGGGAGGGCGCGATAGCGGGAGGTGGACGAGGCTTCGAGGGCGTCGGTCGGCGGCGGGGTGCGGGGCTCGGGGGACGAGAGGAGAACTGCTACAGGACTGGGAGGCGAAGTGTCGTCGTCCGAATAACGGCCAAGCGGCATCGACCGATCTTCCTGCTGCCCTCGGCCCGTACACGAAGCGTCAACTTGTTTCCCTTCTATTCCACGAATATTGAGTTCAATTTGCCTGTTACCCCGGCGATCTCTCCGCGCGCGCGACGCTTTAATGCGATTGTCCTTAGCTTTTGTTCCGGCGGTCCCCTGCGGATCATCCGCCCCGACCAGTTCCGCGCGGCCTCGCCTCGGCTGGCGCGATAAGCCGCGCTCGTTGCGTTATCCTAATCGGCGATTCGTGATCAATGCTCCTCGGGCCGGGCGCAAGTCTAATTGCGATCCGCGGTCCCGAAAGATACCTTATCTGCGCCCGCGCCTCGAAAATTCTTACGCCCGATTTAAAACAATCCCGCGGCGACATTATGTAGATGGCCGCGCGGAAACGCGCCGGGGCTCGTTTCGCGTTTGCATGCAAGTGGCCGCACTCGGCTAGTATTGATCTGTCGAGCTAAGTGGCCGATTAGCCACTTTTTCGCACTAATTAGAGCGATTTGCATGTGCGTCACTTGGACGGAAAGAAGGAGTTCTTGGCGGGTAGGGCCGGTGAGTTGTGGTCTAGAACCCCCTGAATCCACTTTGGGGATTAGTCTTTATTTCTTAGACTCCGGCTAGTTTGTTGATTTACGTTCTAGACCCTTGCTGAGTGTCGATTTATTGCTGTTCCAGGTATGGAGACGTTCGACGATGAGGACGACACCCACTTCTGCATCAAGTGCCACTTGACTATCCAAGGCCTAGACAATTACGTCCAGCACAGACAGATTGCATGCCGTGTAAAATCTGTTCACGAACCCCCTTCCACTCCTACGGTTAGTTACCCGGAGATTCTGAACGCTGACGCCTTCTTCAGTTCCTTGGAACTTCAAAGTAGCTCCAAATCGAATCTAAGACGGTCGAATACTTCTCTACTAGATCGGCTTAGAAAACCGGGAAAACCGGAGGACCGAAAACGGAAATTAAGAAAAGACAAGAGTCCCGACGATGGGCCTAGCAAGGAGAAATTGTCGAACCTCATCCCGGTTGGGACTGACCTAGATGACCCTACGGGCCACTTAGGAATACCTTCGCTGGTTGGATTTCCGGATATAGTAACGTCCACCAGCAAGCCTACAACCCCTGTGACTCAATCCAAACCACCAGTAGTATCAACTTCCAAGGGTCCCAGCTTTGGCGTCAAACACGACTCTGCCTTGGATCGAAAGAGTCAAGAAGAGTCCCAGAATTTGAGACAGGACCATCGGGAAACTTGGCTAGAAGATCCAGTGCTCAACGATCTAGTGGAAACTTCAGACAAACCGGATCTCTCTCCTAACCGATTCGAGTTTGAGTTCCAGCAAGATGACGACTCAGATAACTCGAGTACCGACGACTCGGATGAGGAGGACTCCTACTCCGACTCCGACGATTGCGAGGACAGGGATTACTACCAACGGGAACATACCGGAGGCAAGTGGAAGCCTGGGCTCTCAAGCATGTCCGAGATCATTGCTCAAGAAAACGAAGATGACGACATGGAGGATGATCATCACCAGGAACACCCACCTCCTTCCTACACCGGTGGCAAGTGGAAACCAAGCGAGAACTCGCTTCAGGTAGGTGACGTATGCCATTACGCCGGTCATCAGTGAAAAAACGCATCTTAACAGCCTTATTTCCAATAGCTGAGCAAAAATGGAATTTCATTTCCTGCGGCATAATTAAAGGATCGCGTGACGCGCGATCGTACCCCGCGATCGGACTAATCGTTATTCCTGGGCGGAGATCGAACAGATATAAAAATCTAGCTCTACTTGCAGAAGGCCGAGGAGTACGAGCCCAAGAGTCCCGTGACCCAGCCACCGCCGGGACACACCCAGGGAAAGTGGGTTCCCGGAGCCAGATCTGACTCCGGGGACCAGTTCTGGTGTAGCCCATGTGGTCGGAGGCTCAACTCCCAACTGATGTACAAACGACACCTGCAATCAGAGCTCCACGCTAGGAGAAGCATCCGGGAAATCGAGGGTCAGCTGCCAATGTCTTCGACGAGTTCTTTTTTATTCCGTAAGAAGTCTCCCAAGAGACGTAGGACTGTAACTGAGGTTAGTCTGATGCCAAGACGTCCAAAGCAATTCCGATTCAGACCCAGAATGGGGAATAACCCAAAATTTGTTTTTTTTTTTTTTTCTATAACGATTGGTTGTAAAGACAGCTTTTGAATTCCAGAAACCGAAGGAGGTAGAGGACAATGATGACCAATCTGGCAAGAAACACACCCGACGTCGCGAAAAAGCCGTTGTGTCCTGTGAAATGTGCTATGCGCGTGTACGTCGTACGCAAATGGGGAAACACTTGCTCTCTCATTATCACTGTCGCGTGGCGGGTGCCACTCCCGGCACCGACAAAGAGCGACACTTTCTTTTGGAAAACATGCAAAATGTTGTGCGCCAATGTCCGTTCCAGTGCGCGTCGTGCCGCTTTTACTGTAACACAGAGGACACGTTTTTGAAGCACTGGCGCTCGGATTTGCACGCTTGCATCAACGGCAAGGTCGGTATCACAATGGGGGTGACAACCCGGAACGGGATGTCACGCGAAACACCTGCGTTGAAAGATTTCAACCCAAGTGTCACGACACACTTTTCACTCATTTGACGGGCATTTTGTTGCAACAATGACGCGCGAGCCCGAAACTTCGACGCGACGGCCGTTCGTCCTGCAACTTTGATTTAAGCACTTTCCATATTTCGGTATGACGAATGCCAGTCGGATGGGAGAAAGAATGACGTACGTCCGAGCGTCACCGAATCCGTTTATACTTTCAGATGAGCGGAAGTTACAAGTGCACCGCCTGCAACTTCCGCTGCGAGGACAACGACGCCATGGAGACTCATTTATTGAACCGAGGACATCGGGACGTGGTTTCCGTGATGAATGGCTCGGTGCCGGTGGTGATTCGTCGCCAGAGAATTTTGTCTTGCCGTACATGCGGCGCGCATTTTCGGTACGCCTGAATAAATATGGATGGCTCGATGAAATCTGACTCCGGCGGCACGTTGGAGTCAATTTTCCAAGGGCAGTTTTCTAGTTTCGCAAAATTTGCATTCGTGCAGACAAATCACTGACATCTCTTCAGCAATTTAAGTACTTTAGCAAGCCTTGTTCTCTGCAACGCTCTTCCACATTTTTCTTTCAGCTATAACCTCCAGTTACGTCTCCACCGAAGTAAAACGAAGCATGACGTCGATGACTCCGCCACTGACGAGTACCAGAAGATCTTGCCCTGCATAATATGCGGCAAAATTTTCCGCAAGTTTATCTCCCTGCAACGTCATCAATTGCGAACACACGTCAAACACGACGAGCCGAACGAAGGCAAGGAGCCCTCACCCTATTTTTGCTCCTTCTGCAATGTGACCTTCAAAACGTCCCACGAGGCTGTGCTCCATCGCAGAACATCCAATCACAAAGCCATCGTCCGAATGAAGAAAAACAATATCGATGCAGAGACCATACAAAGGAACTGCAAATACTGCGACGAACAGTTTGTCGACCTCAATGATTATCGACAACACAAACTGGTGTCTCACCTGGAGTTCTGCTACAGGTAAGTACCCTCTTTCCCACCTACCCTGCCAAAAATCAAACTTTACATAACTCCTATTTTTCCTTAGGTGCCCCCGTTGTGGCGTGCCATTCGCCATATCCCAGGACCTAACCCGCCACACTCGGGAGAACAAATGCGTCGAAACGAACGGCGATTCGACGTCGACCGCGATCGAAGACGAAAGTCAGCGTCGCTGCACGCTGTGCAATTTTTCGACGATATCCCAGGCGGAATTGTTGCTCCACGAGGCGCTGCACGCTGGCCCGATTCACTCGGCGGAGGATCAATCCGCGGCGACCAAGGTCCTACCGAAGTACAAGTGCACCACTTGCGGCAGGAATTTCACCAAGAACGCGCTGAGGGCGCACATGCGCTCGCACACCGGGGAACGTCCGTTCGTGTGTGCGCGATGCGCTGCGACTTTCATGAGACAGCCGGATTTAAATAAACACCTTCGGTTCTGCGGAAAGGCCGTGAAGCCACCGCCCAGGAAGCCGGCGGCGGTCAGCAAAGATCGCAAATATGTGTGCGCAGTGTGCAACGCCTCGTTTTGCACGAGGTGAGTTCGCGATCGTCATTAAAACCGATTTTAATAACTTCACGCATAACCGGAATACGCAATTTTGCGCCCGAGGGCCATCTTTTGCATCACCACCGATGTCCTTTAAGTTAGGTAATTTCTCTAACTTAAACGACAAACAAAATTCCCCGTTTCATCTTCGTCGCAGCAAAATCCCCCATTTCTTACCAATCGTTAAATCGAATTGGTAAGAAAAAGCAGGTAAGTACGCGCCATTTTTCTCCTCCAAATCGGATCGGTCGCGGGTAAGTGCAGGCGGTTTTCCTTACCGACCGTTAAGTCGGCAAAAATGCAGGTAAGTGCAGGTAAGTGCGTGATCCCTTAATTAAGAAAAATTGCCTTTTCAATTAGCTGACGCGCCGTTAGTTTTTATCCGCGGAGTTCCCGCGATAAAACCTTTACTGTAAATAGAAAGGTTGGCGCAGCTCACCGGCCGGGCGGGCATTAATTAAAATGTAATAAAAAGCCGGGGGAGATCGAATCGTGGACGGCGTGCGAGCCGAAATCGAAATTTCGCCGGGGCCGTAATTTCGGCCATCAAAGCGCGCGGCTTCCGATTGGCTTCCTCTTTATTAGAAACAAAGTTATTCATTCGCATCGTAACGGGCGCCGTAACCCGCGGTGCATTAACGCCGGCACCCACACACCGGCGAGCCGGCAAGGTGCCTTAACGGCGACCCGTTGAATATTGCACGCTGCCGCGTCGGCTTCGATTCGACGGCTGTTTAAATAATTCCCGCCTTGGCCGGCAAATGTTTGCGGCCTTTTACGCGTCGGCCCGGCAATCTCGTCGCTCTTTATTCCGGCCGTTTTACCGCGTTCTCTTCCGTTTTATCGCGCGGCCGGAAATAAAAACGCGACCCCCGCGAGTGGGCCGAAATTCGCGCATATGCTAACGACGGGCGGCGTTATCGAGGAATTAGCATTGGCTCGTTGAAAAATGACGCGGCTAATCAAACTACTTAGGTCGCTCGGTTCAACTGGAAAGCTAATCTATCGGACATGCAACAGGAAACGGGTGATAGGGGTAATGTTTATTTATGTGTATTACAGTCGTTTGAGATACCTAATGGGTGTTCGATGTAATAAAACATTTTCCAACGATAGCCGAGGCTTTTTCCGCGGGCCGATAAATTTCGCGACGTTTCGTCGCGCCTGCGCAGAGAGCATCTTTTCGCGGGGCCCCGGGGCCTTATCGCGGCCATTTTTCGGTTGGCCCGTGATTTATATCTAATTGGATTCGCGTCAGTCGCCGGCACGATTAATGCCGGCGCACTCGTCGGCCGTTAATGACTCGGCGGAATTAGATCCGCGCTATCTATCGCCCGCTAATCATCGGGTTCAGGTTTTCGCACATCAATCGCGCAATCGCCGTTAATAAGTTCGTATCTGCGCTGACGTCCGACCGCGGGTTCCGTCAGACCGATAACGCGGCTCCTTCGCATCCGCGCGGAATGCGAACGATAATTAAGCATTCGCGCCGATTTTTCGCGATCGCGCAGCCGATCGTTCGATCGCGGTTATTTACTGCTGGGAGAGATAAGGTCGTTCCGTTTGAGTTGATCGGTTGGGGAGGAATATTGATTTCGGAGGCGAGCTCGAAAGGAATCGAGAAATCGCAAGAATTTTCGATATTCCGTATTTTGCAACATGAAGATTTGATTACTTTTTGCAGAAAGCAATCAAATGTTTGCGTTTCTTTGTGGTCAACGAAACGAAATAATGTGGAAATGTACCTGGTGGGTATCGTAAGCAAGTAAAATTTGCATTGTGATTCAAAACGTTACGAAAAACCTATTTGTGCGTTTGAGCTGTGGAAATATTACGCGATTGTGTTAAATCGTGTGTTTATGAAAACTTATTTAAGATCATTTTGTCCCCTTGAAAATCTCCGGTTTTCAACATTTTGAAAGTGGAATTTCTTTTCTTACGAGTTTAGGTGCAAAAATTACGTTAATGGTTAATGCAGATTCGACGAATGGATGGTATGTAAGGAAAGGGTGCTATCTTGAGACAATATAATTGCGCAACAACAAAATGGATAGAAACGCAACTTAAAAAATTCAGAATATATCCTGCTGTATTTTTTGTAAAAATAAATAATATATTTATTTTTGCATATTTTTTTACATATTTTTACAAATTTTTTTAATAATATTTTGAACAGTAGCCTTATATTCTGAAGTTTGAAGTCTGCTATTATAACATATAGTTCGGCTACCGTACCTTTAATTCACGACTTTAGAAATAAAAAAAAGTGCGATATTATAAAAATTTAATACATTGTTTAGTTGAAACATCGACAGGAAAACATGGAGATATGGCAAAGATGCGGAAAGAATTCTAGTTTAAATACAAATGGATTCAATCCTGTGGCCTTGCGAAAATGAAATTCCAGTGCAATATATGACCTAAAGTATTAAAAAAAACGATTAAAACAAGACTATAAAAAATAGATGATCTAACCATTACTACGTTCATTTCAAACATATGATGATAATATCAAACCACCACGTTTTACAACGTAAGTTTTAAAAAGTAAACTTTAATGTAAACTTTAATTTAAAATATATTTTTGAACTTGCTTATATTTTATCGCTCAAAAGAAAAAACACCTAATAAATCACAAAATTTACCGATTTTTCTTATCGATATAACTCGGCCAAATTTGAACAAATGTTAACGAATTTTTTAGCCCGAAAAATACCAAGCCTCATCTGTAAGGTCATGTGAGATAATGGGCCAGTTGAATCATTCCGCTTCTCGCAACAAACCGAAGATACACTCTCAAAAATTTTCCGAAATTTCAGTCACTTTTAAGACACATTTGTCACCGAAATTTCAGACGCATGTAACTTACAATTTAATCAATTTAATGCAGAAATGACTGAAATTTAAGTTACATATGCCTTAAAATCATATTCAATAACACGCGACTGAAATTTCAGTCACATGTGCAG
>JABFPB010003267.1:0-17565 GCA_022817645.1 Ceratoteleas bidentatus
GGGTATGGGGGGTGGTGGGGGGGCGGGGCGGGGCAAGGATGGGAAAGGGTGAATAGGCGGAAGTAGTGGAAGATTTTTCGGTGAAGATTGCCCAGCAAAAAATAATGAATAGAAAAGAATACAAAAGAATTGGAGAATGTAAATTGAATTCCTTTTGAGAAAGATTCGGCATTCGTATTTTTATTTTCAATTCGTTTGTATTCGTTTCTATTCCAGCGACTTCTCAATGTTTCAAACGAGCAATTTTGAATTCTTCAGAAAGAATTCGTTTCTGTTAAATTCCAAAATCTGAATTCAAACTGGAAAAATGAATTCTTTTCTATTCTTTTCAATTGCAGTTAGGATGACATTTTGAAAAAGTTAACTTTGAATTCCCCAATTGGAATTGATTCGTTTCAATCTGTTTATATTCCAAGCCAGAAGATCCCTTGTAAAAGTTAGAGAAATATATTGTGAATATGTGAGGAATATTTTGGAAAAAATATGGCCAATATATTCCTAATTTTACTAGGGACGATGACACTTAGGCAATCCAATTTAAATGTAAATGTCAGTAAAATTAACAATAAAATAAATTCACAACTTGTAAAATTCAGCAATATCAATATTTAACCTGTAGAAAGGGATGTTTGAAAACTAAATACTAATGAAAGTTTCTATTCACTTTAATCAGACACTTTTATGGGAAATGGAAATTTTGAGTTAGTTAATTTATTTATTTAGCAAGAAAATGACAAATCAATTTATATTGCCTATTTTTATTAAAATTTGTTTACGATGGAACACGTTTATATTTAATTTTACATTTGGAGTTAGAGATATTTCATTTTGAAGATTGTGCAGTAAAATATCAAGCGTTGAAGTCGAAAGTATCCGAAGAGGAGGAAGCAGCTGTTGATTTGGAAATAGAAAATGAATAAATATGACACTGTAGAAATAAATGTTTCAATGAAACCTTTATTTCTGAAAACCTCTGAAAATATTGCGAAAAACTCTGAAAATTCATACGAAACATAGTAATAGGAACAATTTTGAGTTTCAGAGGTTTACTCAATTATAGTGAAAAGTTTAAGAAACTCGGAAAATATTGGGAAAAATCTAACATTTGTGATAAAATTCTGTCCGTAAGAAGGACTTGGGTTTATGACATACAGAGCAGAAATCATAAAGTACCTGGCCAAAGTTGTCATGTTTACGACACTCGTTGTATTTTTAATTTCAGAATTTACTGTAGGTTTTAAATACATTTCAGAGCCCTTGTAGAGCTAAAATCTACAAAGGTTCTGAAAATATGTGAAAAATATTCTGAAAACTCTGAAAAGTTGACAACATTGAGATTATCAAGCGATTTCAGAGTTTATCAGATTTTCTCTCGCCTGAGAAAATCTGCTTTGAAAATCTCTTAAAATTGGGACTGTCAAAGATTTTCAGAGTTTTTTGGAACGTTTGGAAAAATTTACGCTAAATCCTCAAATAAAACTTTCCATATAAAAAATTTCTGATTATGAAATAAAATATTGTCTTTAATATACTTTTATAATAATAAAAAAAATATATATTGCAAATTTTACGAACGTATTTTATGGACCCCCCTCCCAAATTTATAATTAAATAACGCATCTCAAAATGGCACGAGTTATCACATAGCAATTCGATAAAAAATAATAAATTACTCCATTGCCCAAGAGGTTAAATATAACGTGATAAAATTTGTTTTCGCAGCTTGGTCTTGGAAGCGTTGTCTATGGTGGCCCCACCCAACGAACGTATGTGAAGCATCTCGCTGCAGCCAGCGGTACACGCTGCTTTAGCTGCCGTTTTATTATTCTAAAAAGGTATAATTCTTATCGACGTCTTCCTGCGATGACAATAAGAGTATGGAGACATATAAAGACACTGTTGGCAATGTCTTAATTCGTTTCCTGTCTGCGATTGCCTATAATGTCGAATAGAATAACATTTCCAGGATACATTTTATGGAAAAATCGCGAAACCAGTAAATTTACATGAACAACAATTTCAAACAATTTTCATTCAATTTCAATAGTTCTGAAACTACTCTAGCAGCGAAAAATGTTATTTCATACTAAAAACATTTAAAAAATATTCCTACAATATTTTTAATATTAAACAATATTATTACAAGTTTATATAAATTTTATGTATTTTTAGGTAAAAGATTTTTAAATAATTCAGTAACATTAAAATAATATTAAAAAATATGTTTTCTATAATAACAGATTAACATATTTTATGAAAAAATATTGAACATTCGTCTAATTTTCATATTTAATAATTGCGTACTACATTATTTTTCTTTCACCTGAAGTTCCAAGTGACACATATAAGAATATAAGATGTAAAATACGATTCTGTATACAGCCCGCATATGCACTACTTTTATCAGATATTGAATTCCTATATTCTATCCGCACGCTATTATTTCTGCAAATACTTGCGGCAAACGTGTTTGTTTTTACAAGTACACTCCTTTTTCAAATCAGATAAACACGTCTCTTTATATCTATTTCTTCATTGTCATTGGATTTCATAATTGTGCAATCTTTACACAATCAATGTCGATTATATCTTTTATCAATCCACACCACCTCAAACCTAAGTGGCTTCTAACGCCAAATCAATGACTTCAAAAAGTAAAAAATTAATAAGCCAAAATTGTCTGCCACAATTCTTAATTTCCAACAATTACAAGAATTGGTCCACTGATTTTACTAAAGTTTCGTTCGTTAAAATTGTTAAGCGTAATTCTACTTGTTTCCCATAAATGCTTACGAAGTTACCCAAACTTCTACGAAAGTTGTTGATATTTTTAGACAATATTGAATAAATTGGCTTTACTTCAATTAAATGGAAAGCTTTGAAAGTCGTTTTTTTCTTTATTTTCCTGAATTAAAAAACATTATAACTATTAATCTTAAAAAAACATGAAAATTACAAAAATGGAGTTTGAAAAAATGTGTATATTTTTCCCCTTTTTTGCTTGAGTAAAATATTAATTAAAAATATTAAATTGTTCCGTTGAATTATCCAATTACATTTGTTTATTTTTCACAGCAAGTTAAGCTTACTGTTTACCCTTAAAGATTGATTTCTGAAACTTTACTGTTGCAAGCCGTCGTCGCTTTTTTGTATTCACCTAATTCCAATCACTGAAGCATGCGAAGGGTTAAGGATTTTAAATTAGGGGAAAAAATGTCACGGTCGCGTCAATTGGCTGGTTTATCGCTTCTGATATTTAGCGACTCCCTTGGCTGCGCCGCCGCGAAAATAGTAATCGCTTTACACTTAAGCCGCTTACGGGTGCGCTCCGCACAAACATATAGGTCAATAATCGCGTGATGCACCGCTACTGTTGGGTTTTTCGAAATAGTTGCCGCGTTTTTGCAACACTCAAATCATCGGGGCCAGAAAGAAACGGGAAACAAAAAGTGCGCGGTGCTTCCGGTTTACGAAAAATGCTGCTAGGTTGCCTAGTTAAGCGTGAAGCCGAATAGTTTGGGATTAATGAATCTTGAAATTAATTCAGTAAAAAGTGGGAAGAAAAACTGAAGTGCATATATCGACGGCCACTTGTTTGGGTATTGAAAACATTTTTAGTTTTTTTACCAGTTTTATTTAATTATTTTCTCTTTTTTAATTTTTTGAGGAAATGAAAAAGTAATTCAGATTGACAAGTAATTCATTTTTCGTTAATTTTGTTTAAAGTAAAATAAATTCTAAATCTAAACTTTGTATTTTTTGAAATTTCTATTTTTTGTCATTTCCTGAAAATGTAATAAGACGAATAGTTTATGAATAAAAAGTCAATATGATACATATCTAGATCGGAGAGTGATCCACTTATTTTTTATTCTCTTTTCTATTGATTAAATTAATATAAAATAAAAAATACATAAAACGACTACGAAAAATCATTTTTTCACAATCATTTCAGTTACGTACTTGAAGTAGATTGTTAATAGTTAAGATAATTAAAACAAATATATATTCACTCGGCTATTTCATAGTCAATAAATTTTATGTAATTGGAATTCCAAAGTCGTATAATGTTTAAGGACACTTCCAGTAAATAAAATACCGAACATCTTTTAACTTCCTTTATAAAATTAAACAGTATTAATGAAATTGCATTAAACTTTCGTTAACTTTTCATCTAACTGAATACAATCGAATAACGCGAATTATTTAAAAATGATTCATCTACAATCCCGAAGCAAAACTTTACATCTTCATTTCACAATATTCTCATCATATAAACAATATTTAATGAAACAGTTTCCAAGAAATGACTACTGAATTAAACTATATGAAACAAATGTTAATGTAATTTAAAAGTCTCTATTCTCTATTTCTCACACTCAATTAGAAAATTCGTCAAGAGAAATGAGCGTTAATTCATTGACCCATTAAAATCAGGCCGTCGTTTGATTTTAATCGTGGCACGAATCAGACTCGAATTCCACGATTTAAATCGTGCTTTCCCAAGTTTCCACTGGGTTTCTCCTCACATCCCCCGTTTTTCACCAAGTGTCCATCTCCGGACGCCGCGAACTGAGTCACTGAATTGATAAAAAATAACGTATCGGTGATGATTATGCATACCATTCGCCGCGTATGACAACTGGCACGTAAACGTGAATGCTGTTTCACGCGTTCGCGTGACTCAACGAGCGTGAAAAGTTTACGTCACGGCGGAGACAAAACGCTGAATGAAATATCGAGTGACTATCTCAGCTCGAGGGAGACGAGCGCGCTTCGAATCTGACTAACAATGTGTGTCGTTGACCGTTGATTTACACTCGTGACGTATCTGTGCCGTCGCTATATTGACTTATAAATTACGGAAAACGATCGACAAAAGCGAACTCAAAAGGGAAGTTTAAAATGCACCAAAACAGCACTCAAGTAAAATCCTCGAAAGAAAACTGCAATATTGCGAAACACGAAAAAGTAAGACAAATTTCGTACTTTTACATACATGTTTTAAAAGATACAAAGTATACTGGGAGAAATTACCGTATTTCTATAGTAAAATTTATACTAGGTACATCGTAAAAGTGAATATGTACACATATATTCATTTTTACGATGTATCTTGCAAATTTTACTATATACATATGGTGTTTTTTCAATATACCTTTGAATTTGATTGTAGAGTTATGATAATTTTCAAAAATATTTAGTATTTCTTATTTTGAATGTAGATTTCTTATTTTCGTAAATTTTACTACAAATGTATCGTAATTTTTTCCAGTATTGTAATTTTTACAATAAATGTACATGAAAGTTCAGTAAAATATGTCGTATCTTTAACGAATAATTTTTCTGATTTATCAGTAAACCGGGGACAATTACGCGATTGGATCGCACATTTTCCAGTTCGCCTCGCCTTTCCGCTCGCGTCCTTCTGAGCGTTTCATCGCGCGCGCCGAAGCTGCTAATTTTGATTTCGCATTCTTTCAGCATTGCGTCCGTGTAATTTAAATGCGCGAGCCACGGAATTGCATACCTCGAGCAGCTGTATCGCGAAGCGACGTAAAAGTGGAATAATGTTTACCTTTTTACGCGCCTAGCGAATCTGGGGAAATAATGGAAACTTAGAAACTCGACGTTTTGTCAACCTGATTTATGAGCCGGCGGTAATACAAAATAATGGTACAATATAAACAAGATTGATTTGCGCAACACGTATATTCTCATTCCAATCGTTTACAGAAATCACAATTTTCTATATCACTGAGTTCCTATTGGTAACAAAAGTAGAGTAATAAGGAGCAACAGGATTAAAAAATGAAATCGCTGTATCGTAGAGAGTTTGCACAGTTGGATTTTGATCTCCAATGGGAAGACATTCTCACGCGTTTATTTACAGCGATAAAATCTCTAGTCTCAGATGGGAAGAGGACTTTGTTTATCGTTTATGTCCAGCCTTCTTGCCGCGACCTTTGCCCCGCTTTCGGTTCTTCATTTTCTTCTTCTGCTCCAATTTTCGCTGCTTGGCTATCTGTTCGGGAGTCTTCATTTCTTTCCGCAGCTTGTTATCGGCTCGTTCCTTAATCTTCTGATTGTGACGCACCCAACGTTTGTGTCCAGTAGTCACCACTGCGGAAAAAAATACGAAATGGTTGAATGACGTGAGTTTCAAACTTGTGACATCAATCGAATAATAAAAATACAATATGACTTGATTACAAATATTTTTCAGTAAATATACTATCATTGTAGTCAGATTTATAGTGATTTTAGTATTGCGTAAGAATTTATATACTATTTACTGTAAGATATAAATGTGTAGAATAATTCTAACATCAAATTTCCAGAAACTTTGAGAAACATATTTTACATAAGACATTTCCATAAAGTTTTAGGGTTATTATGACTTAAATTAAAACATTTAAATAATTGTTACATTTATATTATTATAATATTATTATGTAAAACACATTTAATAAAAAAATCTGATTAATATGACTTTTTTTTAAATCATGATAATTTGTAAAGTTTATATCTCTGCAGTTTTACATTTTACTGCATATTCTGCATAAATTATTTCCATAAATCTGCATTTTGCATACAATCTGATTATAGATGCATTTTCAGATATTCCCTATCTCCCCATTTTGCATTGAATTTATATAATTCCCAATTATCGAGGAAACGACTTATGTAAATTGTTTGCATATACTTTACGTAAATCCCAACTTTCGCATCAGTTTCTTTCAAATATTCCCAATCCGGACAAGCAGTTTTCAAGTGAAAATCCCGGTTCGTTTCGTTTACCTCCGAATGGGTTGGAATTAGATTCGTCACAGGGTACCGGGTGCAACAAATCTCAGCCATTGTACGGTTTGATAGATCAACGACCCGCTTCCTGTGTTTAGCGAGGTCACATTGCAGTCGACTCTACTTAATTTCAGTCGCGTACGCGGCCGGACGAAAATAAACCAATTAAAGCGGACGTCTGTGTTGCCAATCAACGAAACAAACACTGTCCGTGTTTGCGCGTAATGAATTCCGACTGGACGTTTACTCGAAAACGCTTGTTCCAGGGTCGCCTTTAAACGGGGAATTCGCGAAACAAATGTCTCAAAAGGAACGTACGATTCTTGCCACTGCTGGCGGCGTCGTTCTCCGCGTCTGAGTCGTCCTCTCGTGTGTCCACCTTGCTTCGTTCTTTCCACTTTTTGTACTTGTCGGACTTGTAGGACGCGGGGATCAAAACGCCGGATTCCGTGCGGATCTTGCCCACCTTCGTATTCTGTAACACAAATTGTTGGACATAAGTAAAAAGAATAAGAGAGACAAATTTTTGACAGAGGACGTTTTTCATGGTTTGTTCAGAAATTCAGAAAATTTTTTCTAAATTTTGTATACGAAAAGTAGTTAAAAAATAATTTTGGTAGTTAAAAAATATTTTGGATATAAGTAAAAAGAAAAAGAGACAAAATTTTGACGCGACAGAGGGCGTATTTTATGGTTTGTTTCGGAAAAATTTTCTGAATTTTTTATACGAAAAGTAGTTAAAAAATCATTCTGGTAGTTACAAAATATTTTGAAGTCTGGGAAAATGTAAAAATGAATCAGTACTATAGAAATGGTTATGTTAAAGGTTAGTTAATGTGATATTTTCAATTTGTTTCTTATGCGATGTCATATTTTGAATGTAGAGATTGATCGATGCCATTGGAAGTGCATGATGTTCAATGTTCGAATTGAATAATCACATTTTCAATTAATATTGATTAACTGACCTAGAAACTGCTAAAATTCTTACTACACAACAATTTAAAGGTAAATAATTTATACTCAAATTATTATGAAAACAGTGATTGATGGTCAAATAACGTTTTCGTTTTGTTAGATGTGAACTCTTTTCTTTTGTCAGCTTCTTTCTTTCTTCAATTTTACTTTCCAGTATTTTGATTTTAACTTTTTTCAACATAATTTGTGTGTAACATAAAATTAATCTTTTATGAAAACATTGACATAACTATTTTTGAGTTCTTCATTTCATGGTAACATATTTTTGTTTTAGAATAAACATTAAAAATGTTTGAGTTTAATAATTTGAGAAATTAATGTAAAGAATGTTTTCAAATCCTGGTTAAAAAATAATTTCTGGACGTTTCCCGTGGTTTTTATTTTTTAAGAGAATTTTCACTTATGAAAATTTAGAGTATTCTATACACTAAATTTTAAGAAAATTGTTTTTTTTTTAAGAGTATGAAAATTGTTTCATATTCTCTAAGAAAATTGACCAAACTAACAAAATATTTTGCTTGTTCGCTTCAAATGAATAATGAAGCGAATTCAGATAATACATCATCTGAATTGGAGCTATTTTCACCATATTTTTCATTCTTCAAAGTAACATTGTAATTAGAATACATTTCAGACTCTATAATAACAATTATAGTCTGTTAAATTAGTCGAAAAACTGTTTTCACTTACAGATTACATTTCATTAAATTAAGAGGATCTCAGTAAATTACAAGTATTCAGTAGAATTTATATATCGAAATTCTCAAAAAAAATTTAAAAAACGTATCCATTTAGATCAATTACGCTCCACTTGAGACCCCAATAAAGATCAAAGATGCTTTTCATCTCTTATTCAATTACTTTTCATAATGTTCAAAAACAATATTCAGTAAGTAAAAAAATATGAATTATTTGATATTTTTGAGTTACTAATGTAAAATATTTTCAGTCATTAATAATCGTTACAACAATTTATAATATCATGAATCTGGAAACTGCATTCTTTTTTTTACTAAATGATGGATGATTGAAAATAACCCATCACTTTCAGTTTGTCATAATAATTTGACCCATTAATAACGTTGCAAACGACTGTAATATTGATTACTTAATAATTATAAATAGTTTGTATCAATCATACTAGAAATGTCATCAAAACAATATTTTCTACTTAAATTAACTCTATCACACTCATTTTCCAAAGTAAATGAATATCGGTAAATGAATAATAATTCCCATCTCTGAATATTTCTCTGATATAATAAAAAAGATTTTGATTAATGTCTTCTCCATTCGGACACAAATCATTTCAACTTCAACTCGACGCACATCGGTTACAGCGACCATCTTCTTCTTCTTGCGATCCCAGCGCTTGAGCTGTTTCTGCATTTTTCTCGTCTCGTCGTTATCGCCCATCAGGTCGATCTGCATTTTTTCGGCGTCGCGCGCGAAACTGTTGACCGCATATCCGTCCTCCGTGTGTTGGTCCGCCGCCGAGTACGGGACGTAAAATTCGTCGTCCTTCTCGTTGCGCTTCCGCTGCCGT
The DNA here is from genome assembly GCA_022817645.1 of Ceratoteleas bidentatus. Lineage (NCBI taxonomy): Eukaryota > Metazoa > Arthropoda > Insecta > Hymenoptera > Scelionidae > Ceratoteleas > Ceratoteleas bidentatus. The sequence goes on from JABFPB010003267.1 coordinate 9,329, forward strand.
TTTTTGTCCTGCTTGTAGAGCGCGTCGATCTTGCGTTTCTTCGGCGCGATCACTTCGGCGAACGCGTCGTCGATTTCGTCTTGATTGCTGCCCGGCAGACGGACTTCCGGCTTGAGCACTGCAAAATGAAACGTAAATGCAGTCGCCTGATTCGATTACGAGCCGCTGCAACGGTTCGCGCAACGCCATCCGAGAATTACCTTTCTTCATCTCCAATTCTTTTTCTTCCTTCGCCTTATGAAACTTTCCGATGCTCTCTTTATGCAGAGCCCGTTTTGCCTTCATCACTTTGTAATCGGTGGATTTGACTTTTGAAATGATTTCGAATACGGTCTGGAATGAGAAATAATTGTTGGCTGATTTTGGAGGAGAGTTGGAATTATTAAAATCATCTGATTTGAGTAAGAAAAAAAATCGTGATTTATATTAAAATTAACTTTTTGGGGTAAAATATAATATGTTAGACTAGATCATAGAATTTTTATCGTTTGATATTTATATTTTTTAACAAACTGCTTAGTTTCGGTAATCATTTTTGCTTTTTGAAGAAACATTTATCATTTTGTTTCAAAGATTTCCAAATATTTGTATTTTTTACTTAGAATTTGCATTATTTTTTTTTTAATTGGTTTTTTATTTTGCATTAATTATTATTATGTTTTATAATATTTTTTACAATTTTAATATTTATTGTAAACTATGCATTTAACTTTAACGTTGTTTTATAATGATGAAGACAGGTTCATAATGATGAAAAAAGTGATCAGATTCACTCACTCCCGGTGGTCTGTAGTTTTTCATCCGACTGATTAGATCGTCGGTGGACTGACAAGTATCGCTGAATTCCGGAAGAACACCAGCTGCCACTATGTTGAGTTCTTTTACTCTTTTGATACTTTCCGTTGAGGCACTTGGCCTTGATCGAATGTATTTCTGATACGCGTTGTTGCAAACATTTTGCATGTTTTCCTATAAAAATGTATTTCATTATTTATTTCAAACGTTCTCTTTCATCGCAACTTTTTGGTACAAAATATACTGCATTTGAATGTGAGAGGTTTTTGTTGAGAAATTGAGTACAACATTTATTCTATTTTCATCTGATCCATTTGGAAGAAGAAAGAGGATACAATTTGGGCCGACACTCACAATGTCAACTGTGGACTCGTGCCAATTAATAAGATCACTCAGTTGTTCTTCGATCATCGATTGTGGCAATCGGCCAATTGCTTCTTTGGGAATATCATCTCGAGATTCGCTCGAGAGTACTGATGGTACAACGTTGAACGGTTTGCCAAGGAAAAGATGCAGGTCGAGAAGATATGCATATTCGTCAGGACAGACTATGCTGTAGGCAGTACCAGTTCTACCAGCACGAGCACAACGACCTGAAAAAGATTTTTAATAACAATCTATTTTTTAGGAATAATCAAATTAGGGTTGTCTTGATAAAATCGATTGATTTATATGCATTATTTCAATCATGATTTAAATGAGAAAAAACAGTGCAAATTGTATATTTTTTAATCATTTTGAATTGATTACTTACTAAAAAAGTGCCATTTATGACTGATTGACTGAAATAGCTTAGGAATAGTTTTAAGGAAAACAATATTATTTTAGTCTAAAATTTGTACTTGTTAAACATTTGCTGATAACATTTAAAGTGAACCCGGTATAATTCATTACATACCAACTCTGTGGACAAAAAGCTTGCTTTTCGCTGGGAAGTTGAAATTTATAACATTGTCCAGATGAGGTATATCTATTCCTCTTGCCGCAAGATCAGTAACCACAAGAACCTGAGCTTTACGTTCCCTAAATTTCGCTGTATTGATTTTTCTAGCAGTAGGGTCCAGATTTGAGTATATAAATGTGTTAGATATGTTTGCCTTATCTAATATCTGTAAGCAAATAATATATTGCAGTGTGATGTCATAATCAAATACTTCTCAATATTATAATTTTGAATGTTAGCATTTTAAATAAGGATTTAAAATGCTAACAGAAATTTGGGTTATTACGAGGCTTCAATTAAATTTTCCAAATTAAATATGTCGGGAACTAATATATCGAGAAAACGATATATTAGTACTCCATTCATGTGCTTAATTAGACTTTAGATTTAAATATCTCTATTTCTAGGAAGACGAATTGCTTGAAAATTTGGCAAATTAAATCATAATTAAATCATAAATTTAACTGGCAAATTACATCTCACTGTAATCGTGCAAATGTAAAGTTTCTTAAAATTCTCATTTTTGCAAAACTTCAAAATTGATAATAAAATGTAATATTATTTTTTAAATCTCTGCAGTTTCAAAATTACATAAGAAGCCAACAAATTTTGAAAAATGTCTGTTTTTATTTTGGAATGCAGTTAATAGCAAAATTTATATTTTTTATATCAAGTAACAATCCAACTAATACACTAAAGCAATAATAAGATATTTTTCAACTAATATCAGCATATTTTCAATTCACATCCTAAATATTCACCCAAAGTTGTAAAAAATTATGAATTCGCCACCTTAAAAAAATATATAATTTATCTGGTACCTGATGGATATATTCAACATGGTGCATAGTAGCTGCGAAGACTACAGTTTGCGTTCCTTCTTGTACAACATTTCTCAAAACACCCAACAAAACTGCTATCTTTTCCTCTGGTCGACAAGTGATATACACCAAATCAAGTCCATCCGGCAACTTATTATCCACATCCAATCGTAGCAACAATGGTTCATTTAAACCTGCTTTCGCGAATTCAACCAATATTTTCGGCAAAGTTGCCGAAAATAAAAGCGTCTGACGATTTTCTGGCAGTCTATTTGTTATTTCCGACATCTGTTCTCCGAATCCCATTTCAAATAATCTGCAGAAAATTTAATTAACAATCTCTAATCCAGCTTTTAATATTAATTCTAATATTGCTTTTGTCAATATTTAAACTGACCTGTCAGCTTCGTCAAAAACGACGATTTGAATGCTTTTCAGGGAAAGATCCATTTCCATACAAACGTGTAGGAATCGACCTGGAGTGGCGACAATAATGTCCGGATTTTCATGTATGATGGAAAATTGGCTTTCCATGCTGTCGCCGCCCAAAATGACCACTGTTTTAAGTCCAGTAAATTGCCCTAGCTCTTTGATAAATTTAAATGTTTGCAATGCGAGTTCTCGAGTGGGAGAGAGAATGAGAGCTCTCGCGCCACCTTTTGCTTGTCTCGCTTTCAGTTTCTCAAAAACTGGAATCAGAAAACAGGCAGTTTTGCCACTTCCTGTACGAGCCATAGCTACGATATCTTTGTTTTGCAAGGCCAGAGGAATTGTCTGGAAAAAAATTCAGAGGCTTCAGAACATTTTAACAAAAAATTAACATAAATATTCAAAAAAATTTGGATAGAAATTAATGGAAAATAATTGGATTTTTAGCCAAATCCAGCATTCAGTAGAATTGACTGAAATTTCTTTATCAATTTTTTATCAATTCATTCAGCTATAAATAGTTGAATGAATTTGAGTTCAGGAACTAACAGTAAATTTGTCGAAACTATTTTAAGACAATCTAAGTTGAATTGAAAAGAATTTAATTTGCCAGTTTGAATTCAGATTTTTTAATTAAACATAAACGAATTATGTTTAAAGGTTATTAGAAACATTGATAAATCACTGGAATAGAAGGGAATAGAACGAAGTTGAAATTAAAATTATGAGTTCGGAATCTTTCAACCAAAGAATTCATTATTTAATAATCATTCTATACGTTTTTATCAAATATTTGTTGAAGGGAAGCTTTAAAAAATGCATGAGAAAGTACGCTTTATTTTTATTTTCAAAATTTTCAATTGGTTTCTACCAACTGGTAAAAATCGATTGACTGATATAATATGAGTGATTAAAATACTCATATTTAATCAGTCAAATATAAGTATTTTAATCACTCGTATTTGACTTATTAAAAAAGATTTTAATCAGTCAAGAGGAGACCTGATTAAAACCTATAGATTTAAAATGTTTAGTATAGTAGAATAAAAAAACATGTAGAAGATGTACTTTACTAAATTTCTAAAAGTACCTAAAATCCATGTTATATATCATTTAAAATTTAACCATTCAGTGACAAGAGTTAACTTGGTAAAAAAATGTTATATTTCTGAAACTTTTTTTAAATGTTTGAAAGTCCCAGAGAATTCTACACCAAAATTGGAACTTTTCCCAAAAAGGACTAATTCTATGATAAATTAGGTACATAATTTATTATAGAATTTTTTATTTTTAGCAACACTAAAGAAATGCTTCATTATAGGAAATAACACAAACCTTTCGTTGAATGGGAGTTGGACATTTGTACCCCTTTTTTAAAATGCCTTTTATAACTGCATGGCTCAGTCCCATTGACTGAAAACCTCCAGATTTTTTGGATGCTTTTGATGTATTTTTAGAAAATACATGATCAGAGTCATTGCCATCTTCTTGAGGCAATGAAAATCCTTCAATATCCATTTTTGACTAAAATTCTATAAAAACAGATATTAATTTACTTGGGTATCTAAGACTGAGTAAAACAAATTCGTATGAAATTAATTGCATTTATTAAACCATTTTCTATTATTACCATACAATTATATTTAGTTTAGTAATTTTTTCAATTGTTACAAATCTGCCTTACATACATGCAAAAACTACATGTGTTTAACGAATATTTTGACAATTTACTTTGTTGTATTTTTCATGAAAAACATCAGTTTTCGACCAAATAAGTGTGACAGTTTGATATTATCTTAAAATTAAACTAAAAAATAAGTGTTATACGGTGTAAGTACATATTTACCTTATAAAACCATTCACAAAATAAACAGTATTTTGACTGGTTTCTCTATAACCTCAAATGTAAACACACTGAAGTCACATGTACGATATACCACTTGTACAGAAGTTTACCTTCCTACATAATATTTTATCTTTGTCTACATCATAACAGTTTTTGCGTTTGTCTCAGTCGGACTAAGTGTTCTTAAACTCGCAGAATTGCATGGGATACATGAAAACCAGCCTTAACCCCGATAGAAACCAAATGATGTTTGAAGACACGCATTTTCAATCCAATTGCACGTGCCTAACCCTACTAGACCTGTCATAACAAAAAGTATTTAAATAACGGAAACTTTAGTTATTATACAGAGAAAGAATTTTTTCTCAATGTTATTTCAAAGGCAAATTACTTAAGATTAGTTCTGAGTATTAATCCAATGGATTCTGCTCCAGATAGGAAATCATGTAAGTACATAAATAACACAATATCAAATCCTATTTTTCTCAAAAGTTCGACTATTTTTATGAACAATGCAATACATTAGTCGAGTTCAGTTAAAAAGTTAGACAGAAAATTATAATCATTTTTTTCGTTATCTTTAAACCAGGAGTTTGTTTACACATATTCGAATGTAAACAAAGTAATATTTTATAATTCTTCAATTTCTTTATTCCAACATTTTTATTTTACAACTCACCTTTTACATGACAATTACTGTTTTTTACTATTTTTAATTGTTTTCTTAATTTGTTATTCGTCTGAACAGCTGATATAAATATTATTTTCAAAATAGTGTCAAACAAATTATACAGGATTTATACAGAAATTCAAAAAGTTTACTTTTGAAACTCTAAACCCTAACATCTCAAAACCACAATAAATTAACTTAACTATTTATTCCTGAAAACCACAAAAAACAGCTTTCTAAATGAAACCATTACATTTCAGATTTTTAACAAAAATTCCAAAATCGATCCACCCAAAATGGATTTTGGTAAAGCACAACTCCTCAAATACGGTTGGTCAGAAGGTAAAGATAAAAACACTTTCAGTACAAAAATAATAATCATATTAATTACAACATTCCAATATAAACTCTTTACAATTCAAATATAAGATTCTCATGCTATGTTAAAATTACAGGAAAAGGTCTGGGAAAAAATGAAAACGGCGTTGTCGAACCGATAAAGGCAAAAGTGAAAAACAACACCGCTGGAATTGGATTCAAAGATGTTCCCACAACTTGGTTGGATAACTTCACCAATGGTGCAACATTGGAAGACTTCTACAAGAATTACGAAGAAAATAAACCAAGTGGGAAAAAGCGCCCAGATGGCAAAAAATTTCTGAAGTCATCGACTCTAGAAAATGGGGTTTTGGTTGAAGATGAGACCAATAAGCATTTGATCGAAGAGGCAGAGAAAAAAAGTGAAAGCAAAATCAGTTTCCACTTATCCGACGAGGAACTATTCAAAGCATGTGGTGGACGAACTCTGCATAAGGGTGCGAGGCACAACATTGGCATGAGTGGAAAACTGGCTAGAATTGAGCAAGCTGAAGCGGAGCATTTGAATAAAATAATGAACAAACTCAAAGGCAATCAACAGCAATCACAGGATGAAGGAAAAGTGTCTAAAAAGAAAAAAAAGAAGAAGAAACACAAAAAAGACAAAAGCAAAGAAACTTAATTTTGAAATCTACAAATTATTTAATTTAACTAATGTAAAAAGAATTGTTAGTTACTGAATAATAGATGAATAAATACACTAAATCGAGAGTAACTACAAGAAAATATATTTTACTTATGAAATTGTATTAAGGGTCTATATATATTATATATATGTGTATATCTGTATATATAATTTATATCTGGATTGAGACGTAGTACAATTTCAACAAACCAACCAAGTAGATTGCAACGTCGTTTGATTGTTCACATTTGAACACAGATTCGAAGAATACAGACACAGTTTAATTGTAAATTATTTTACTATCGAATTCCAATTATTTTCTCTTTGTTACAAATGGAAATAGTTTTGTACATAAAGAACAGATGTCGAGTAACCTGAATAGATAACTATATTGTGCATCAGATGCATTCTACTCAAATTACAGGTTGTAAGTTAGAACACGTTAGAGTCAGATCAAACAATATACCAATTAACGCTGATAATCTTGCGAATTAACTTGTCTGCTATAAATCACATTATCAGTCTCATCACACGTCGTTTTCCAAAAGTTCCTTGTATATAAATTGCAGACTACGGTTTGCACATTCAATAATAAAATGTAAAATTTACAATGAAACCGAATTTGTTTTAATATGAATTATCCATTAATCCCTTACAGCAAAGTACATCGGTACACGTTTTTAGGACAATTCAGGCTATAGGTGAGATTGAGACAAGTTAACTTAGTGTATATTGCCCGATAATATAAAATTCTAACAATCTACTTATATATATTAAGATGGTCTTAATAAATACATTTTAAACCGGTAAATTTCGTAACTAACAAAAAAGTAAACATCGCTCAAGCAAAAGATAAACAGTGTATATTAAATTAACAATCTAAAATAAGTACCAAAATCTTACTTAAGATTTGTCGTAACAACTGTCCCAACTCGGTTCGAAATTGATCAGTTAATTCGGAGTTCAATTCATTTAAAATCGATTTTCTTGGGTCCCTGGTTGGACAATCAAATTTTCGTCTTTTAATCTACTTTTTGCCGAAAAACAGCAAAATGTTTGTTCATTTGGTTAATTTGCTCTATTTACCATTGCATCCCCATAAATTTAAATATTCAATTTTTTTATGATACTATCAATTAAAAGGCAAATTCGAATCCTCAGTCCTCAAGCTCGCCTAGTAGCTGACGAAGTATGCAATTTTGTACAATAGGACATTAAGAAGATGGAAAAGCCATTCATTTAGTTGATTAAAATGCGCTATCGCGACTTGTTCATGATTACACGAGAAGACTCGTGAGAAAGTATATTACTTGCAACAATTAAAAAGAGAAAGCTCATTCATTTGCACTCAATCATTTGTTTCAACTGTAAATACACAAACATCACACGGATCATAGTCAAGTTTGTAAGATTCCTTGTAAATTCGACGAATCCGACGAGAATTATAATGTACATATTCACGATTTCCACGGTTCGTTCGATTGCCCGGTCGATCGCTATTGAAAATCATCGGTCAAATTTATACAGGGAAAACCAATTTCATGGCGAACAACAGAAACAAAATTCGGTCGAGTGTCATTATCGCGATTCCGCTTTTGTCTTTGGGGGTCGGAACGATTTCATTTTTTTCGCCTTTTTCTGTTTTGCGGGCCCTCCCGAACCCGACTGGAATGCCTTCCAACTGTCCACCCGAGATTGTCTCGATTCTTCGAAGTTTCTCTGCCATTCGC
>JABFPB010003268.1:0-17560 GCA_022817645.1 Ceratoteleas bidentatus
GGGGGGGGGGGGGCGCGCGCGACGACCGGCGGGCGGGGCGCGCCGCGCCACGCCGGCCCCATTGGCGCGCGCGACCGTTTAGTGGGTCGCGCGGCCATTTTCGGGGGTTCGTTGCGCCGCGAGTGGGACGAGGGGCCCGTGGTGGGACGAGCTGGGACCCGTCGCCGGAACGGCTCGCCGGCGGAGTTGGCGCGCGACCGGCGCCGGGACGCCACCGCCCGCCGCGTGCCGACTTTCACGGCCGCGACGCCGAGATGCCGCGCGAGACGGTCTAACCGGGTAATGCGGATTTAATGAGCATTGCGCGGGGCAATGACCCGGGGGATTAAGGTGGTGTTCAAGTGCTGCCACGGAGGTGGGGTGTTCTTTTATTAAAAAAGTAATAATTTCAAGAAATCGACACCCTGAAAAAATAAGATAACTCATATGTCAGTTTCTGCTTTGTAACCTGTGATAAGTTTTCGCACTTTTTTAAAATGATATTCATTGGTGTTTTTTTAATTTATTGGTTTTACTTCAAAATGTAGACATTTTGGTAGAATATAATTTAAAAAACAGTAAAAATTAAAAAGTGATAGACAATTTGTTGTGAATTTTTTTCAAGTGTTAAAAAGATGTTCTTTTGAGGTGTCGAAATTGTCTGTAGTGAGATATGCAGTTTGGGGAGATTATGTGGCTGAAAAATCATTTTTAGTCACCCATTTGGATATTTAATGAATTTCCGTGATTTTGCGTGATTGAAAATGGAAAATCGGGAAAAATCATTAATTATGGAAATGCGCAACTAAAAATGATGATTTGCTGGCCAGAGATATTTTCCCAAAATTGCTGAATCTCGCTTTGGGGGTTTTGTGATGAAGTTATTGTTCAAAGTTTTTTTTTTTTAATTAATTAAGAAACTAAGATCGTGGCAGCAGAACATCGCCTTAAGGGGGAGAGATGGGGTGGAAATTGGATTTCGGTGTGTTCGGAGGGGTGAGCTGAGTGAAAAATTCGAAATTCCGTTAATTTGACGGTTGAAAAATTGAAAGTAATGGAGAGACAATAAGGTATTTGGTCCAAATGGGTTTTATTCTTGTGATTTCATATCACTTCTTTCAATAAATTGAAAGAAGCGGTAAGAATACTATTTTTCTGTTTCTTGCGGGAAATAGAAAGAAAGCGAAATTAATTGGACCATGAAATAAGTTTCTTATTATTAGGTTCAATTTGTTTGAAAAATGGTTATTGGAAGCAATAGGAAATAATTGGAATGTAGTGAATTTCTGTTTATTTTTTCAGGGAGTTTTTGGTAATTTCTCGTTAATAATGAGAGATGGGGGAGGAGAGGGTTTTTTGGTGTCATGTCACTTTTTCTGAATTTTCAAAAGAGTGAGTAGTTTTAACATTCTAAATCTTTAGTTAGATATAAGTGTCATACACCCAGAGAAATGCAATGTAAATTTATCATGCAACAATGTTATCTTTGCGTGAACGAATTTTCAGTTAAACTGACGAAACTTCATGCTAACTCTGTGTAAGATTTCTCGGACGAGTTAGAAGAGTATGACTGGGTTTCAGAGAAAGATATTTGAAAAGGTGCTACAGATGAGAGGATGATAAGATTGTCTGAAATGTCCGAATTCGATTTTTTATATTCTACAATCTTTTATCAACATTAGAGTGCACAATCTCATTATAGTATCTCACATTATGTTCGCAACCAATGCCTCACTGCTAAGTGTTCGTTTTGGCACTGTTAAATCTTGAAATCACGAGCGAAATTTAATTCCTAATTAAACCAACAAAGTGTAAAACTGAAAACAATACTTTCTACAATCACTATAAAACTTAAAATAAACCTCCCGAAAACGTTTATAAAACTTAACTTACTCCCACTACAATAACAAAAATTGCTCTAAATATTATTTCCAAAATTTTAACCTTTTATTCAGTATGATAAAATGAATTAAATAATCAACATTTAAAATATGAAGTAACTTATAAATCTTGTTCTCAATTCGATCTGGGTCATTCTGCATGTTTGTCCAAATTTTTCCGCGAAAAAAAGCTCGACTTCATTTCGATTCCATCATACTCCACTTGTTTCGCAAAGCCACGAACGTCAACGCAAAATCCTCCGAGTTAATTAATCAGACTGATTCGCTCGCCGGCAATATTTTTGTTTACATCAAATTGAACTTTGCAATTTGTTTTGGATTCGCATTAATCCGCGCTGCTGCGCTGCTGAGCCAATCTAATCGCCAGCAATCGCATTAGTTTTCGTCACGATAACTTTTCAAGTTCAGCATCCCAAGATATACCGAGCGCCCGGCGAAACGGAGGCCGGCCGAGATAAGTCCGCGATAATGATCGCGCAGATGCATTCTTCGGCTAAGGGATGCAGTTTGGAAAAGTGAAAGCCCTAAGACAAGTCGACGCGACCCGTTCGAAATATGTAAACACCATTTTTCGGCGCCGGTCATTGCCCTCCATCACTTTCTTCGGATTTCGTGAACTGACCTTTTAGTCCACTACCTTACATTTTCCGGTTGCCCCAATCAACCTGTAGCAACCTCTATAAAATATCACGAGCGAAAAGTCGATTTTTTTTCATCGAACGAATTTTTGTGGAAATTTTGTCAAATTTGAAAAAAACCATTTTTTGAAATCACAATTAATTTGCGATAAAAAATGATAAAATTTTGATAAAAATTACTGAAGGTCGATATTTGTCAAATATTTGAAAAAGCGCGTTTTGAAATTTAATAAAAGCACAATTAATTTGCGATAAAAAATGATAAAATTTTGATCAAAATGATTTTTTATCGATATTAATAAAACATTTGAAAAAAGACCGTTTTGAAGTGTGATAAAATCACAAATAATTTGCGATAAAAATGATAAAATTGTGATAAAAATGATTTTTTATCGATATTTGTCAAATATTTAACGTGAAGCAAGACCATTTGAATTTTTGAAGTTTGATCAAATCACGATTAATCTGCGAAAAAAAGATAAAATTCTGATAAAAATGATTTTTTATCGATATTTGGCAAATATTTTACAAAAAAATAATGAAGAAATTTTGAAGTTTGATCAAATCACGATTAATTTACAATAGGAAATGATAAAATTTTGATAAAAATAAGATGATTTTTATCGACATTTGTCAAATTTGTTAACCGGGCATTTTCTTTCAATAAACAAGGTTATAATTGAAAATGTATTAACGAATTTTTGTGGGGACTGTAACTGTTTGTTTGCCTCAATTAGTAAATCAAAACTCGAGCCACGTGTCTCGAGAAAAAAAATCATGCTGCGGCTACTCGAACGTCGTCAAGTGTCGTAAAAGGAAAAACTGATTAGTGGCGCTTATCTTTCACTTCGTGATTTACCTGTATCACAAAGTCGAGGGGTCATTGACCAGGCGCTCGACTGCGCTTTGCCGAACGTAAATCGCAGGTGTTCGGAAATCTCGGCTAGATCGCGTGTTCCGGTCGAACTGCATTTTTCGCCAAATTTTCCCCAGAAAGGGAGACTCGCAGAAAAACTCGAATCGTTAACTGGATTCAACTCGTTTTCATAATTATAATTAAAGTCGAACGTGGCGATGGTAATTCGATTAAAAAATGCGAGTAAAAAGTTGGATACATATCGATACACTTAAGATAACGAAAATACGGCATTTACGAAACCTACCCGTCGATGACAATTTTGTCAAATGTTGATAAATAATTGATAAAGTTTAAAATGAGAGACAGTTTTTATCAAATTTTCATCTTTTTTAGTCGTAAGCTGATCGTGGGTATATGAAATCATGTTTTGATATTGTTTCGATTTGATGAAAATCAAAGAAGAGTTTTCGACAAAAATTGATTAAAACTGGATGGAAACAGTCTCATTTTAAGATATTAATAGAGGTTAATAGATTGTTATCAGTATGTGATAAAAATTTTTTTAAATGGTTATCGTAGAGAAAGCTAAAATTTGTAACAATATCATCTCAAGTGAAAACATTGTATTATTACATATTGATAAAAAATCAATCAATCAAAAATGATAAAAAACGGAAATGAAGAAGAGATCATTTCCGTTTTTTATCATTTTTGAGTTCAAACTGATTTTTTTGTTTTTATTCCAATTTATTCAAACCACGATCTATTTGTTACTAAAAATGATAAAAATTTGATAAAAAACACCCTGATATTCGAGTTAATCGATTTTTTATCAATAGTTGATACAATTTTTTTAAGCGATGATTATTCAGAAAGCTACACTTTTAAACAATATCATCTCAAGTGAAAAAATTGCATCAGATAATGATAAAAGATCTTTCAATCCGAAAAAGATACCATTTTCGATCCCTTTTTATCATTTTTGGTTTCAAACTGATCGTAATTGGATGAAATAGTTCCAGTTATTCCAATTTGATCAAACCACGATCAATTTACGACTAAAAAAGATAAAAATTCAACAAAAAACAGCTTCATATTCTGTTAACCGATTTTTTATCAAAAGTTGATAAAAGTTTTTGATGGGATGATCGTATGGAAAGCTATATTTTTAAACAATATCATCTATATCAATATCAAATACTGATAAAAGATTGACCAACCCGAAAAAGAGACTATTTTCGATCCATTTTTTAATGTTTTTTATCATTTTTTATTATTTTTTATCATTTTTTATTATTTTTTATCATTTTTATTAACAAATTAGTTTTTTCACATTTTTAATTTCAAACTGATCGTAACTGATAAAATGATTAGATTTCATTCCAATTTCATCAAATCATGACCAAATGACGACCAAAAATGATAAAAATTTGACTAAAAGAAGCCCCGAATTCGGATTGACCGATTTTTCATCAATTTTAAAATTTCTTCCCCTGGAAACCGTCGAGTGTGATTTCTCGCTCGTTTCGATTCGCTCAGACCGGTTCAGGAAACGAAATTGTTTTCGAACCGGAATCATCGTGCATTGTCGGTTTGCAACGCGCATTATGCCAAATTGCGAAAGTCCGCAAAATAGAGGTTATCTGCGCACTGACTTTACACGGAACCGTGATTGATATAATTACATTCAAAATGAAAACAAGATAACGCTTTCGGCGAAATTCGTCAAATTTAAGGCCAACGGATTTGTCGGCACATTGAGTGTTCGGATACAAAGTTTCAGCGCTTTCAGTCATTAATTCGCAAAACACCAATCGCCGATTGAAACGATAATTTGTTCGCTCATTCCGTTTGCCGATTTGTTTACCGAAAAATGACTGTTCACTGAACTGGGAAGGACTGAATTAATGAGTGAATCAGTTGTTATTTAATTGTCCTTCGTTCAATAAACTTTCAATGTCGCGAAATCATGTGACTGAAGGCGCGAAACGATGCGGGAAATACGTCGATTAACGGGTAACTGAACACCATCTTTTTTTTCCACATTTCGGGGGCTGAGCGAGTGATTTATAAATAATGAAGTTTAGTCCGAAATACTCCGTATTAATTAGATCTTCAGTCGCTATTTTATCGTAATCGGTTTGACATGATCTCATACACTGAGAAAACTAAGTGGTAAGAAATCACCATTTAAGTGTTAAAATCTTACCACTTGAAGTGGTAAAACCTTAAATGATATATTTATTAATATTTTGTTAGTTGGTTCTTATAAAAACGGGTTAATTTTTAATGTTAATTATTATTTAATTAAACAAATTAATTGTGAAGTAAATTCAAGTTATCTAAAACTATAATTTAGCGCTACTAAAAGTTCAAGGTTAAGGTTCATTATTTGTCAAATTACATTTCCTAATATAATATTTATGATTTCAATCAAGTTCTTTGATACTTAAAGGCATTCCATATACATTACTAGAATTTTTTAATAAAAATTGTTCATTAATACTGTAAATGAAATTAATTTTAAGTTACCATTTCAAATAGTAAAGCTTTACCACTTGAAATGGTGACTTTTACCACTTAATTAGTAATTCTTACCACTTAGTTTTCTCAGTGTAGACACTTTTATTTATAATCATTTAATCACTTCTTCAATCCTGCAAAAAAATCAATAACGTCAGTGTCAAAGTAGCATCTTCTATCATAATTTCCAAATCAAATTTCCAAATTAATTTCTCACCGTCATATCCAATATTTCCATATTTTCGTGCTAACAGTATCAAGCATCACATTACGAAATGAAGCGTAATATCCGAACTTTCACCCAAAGCATTGTCGACAGACCCAAGCTCGGCGAATTTCTGTACTGTTCTCTCCAATAATTCCACGTTACTTCGCGTGTGAGTGTAAAAAAGCATATACAACAAATAAGCCGAGGAGCAAAGTAATTCTAGGGGGAAAAATTGGCAGACGCGTCGAGGAGGAAAAGCAATCGCCGAGCGCGACTTCGACAGGTCGACGGGAGAATACGAGAGGAGTTGGCTGAGCTGCCGAGGGGGTGGCGGCTCGAGAGCAAACGAACGAAACTATTTTTGACGACGCGACAAGTGTCGCGAATGAAGACGGGATCGAGTGCAAATAATTAAATTGATTCGACCGCATAATTCGGCGGCGCGAGGCAAACGAACGATTCGCCGAGTGTTTCGCTTATTTCGGATCGATTATTTCTGGGATTTCCTTCGGTGACGTAAACGAGACTTGGAGAAATCCGCGCTTGACATTTCAACGCCTGCGAAGTTGCGTTTTCCCATTTTTTGCCTCGCTGGCGCATTTTTTCATTCAACTTGTTGAATTCGAAAATGCGTTGCGAAATAACTCGTTTCTCAAACCGGCAATTCCTCGCGACTTGTCGCAATCAATAGTAGCATTACAACGCGCCTTTTTATTGCGAAACTTTTTTTTAATCCGAAGTTTTCGGTTCGTGCTCGACGATACTTTTGCCTTCGACTTCCCGTAATCAAGTTTTCGTTCGAAGCATCCCTTGTTCGTTGTCAAGAGCCGGCTACAAAACGACGGCTCCATTAGCAGTACGAAAAATTAATTAACTTTTTAATTAGCGGGCCATCCTCGGGCGTCTATTATTCAAACTGTCATTACCATTTCAAATGCAGAGCACTTGGAACGTTTTGCCGGTAATTTTTGTCAGCTGGAATAACGCTCAACAGGCGCCGCTTGTGTACCATTTGAAATGGTAATGAATCACGACGCAAACGCCGCGCCGAAATTCGGCGAGTCGTATGGAGGTTAATAGATTCTCGACCGGACTATGCGGCGGGGATGGAAGAGACGCGAACACACGTTCTCACGTCGAATCGGATATTGTTCTCAATCGTTTTTGAATCGAAAAAGGAAATGTATTCTGGAGGAAAATACGTCTGGGAATTTCCGAAAGTCTGGAGATAGTCTGAAAAGTTAGAAAAAAGTCTACAGGTGCCTGTGACAGTTTAGGAAAATTCCCTGCAAAAAAGTGAAAAACTAGTCATCTTTAGAAAAATTGTAGTAGATTTTTTTCATTTTTTCAACTTTTGCATTTTTTCACACTTTTATTATTATTATTATTATTATTATTATTATTATTATTATTATTATTATTTCTCAATATTATTTCTCCCATTATTATACAATATAAGATTTATAAAATTATGTGAAATTTAGTTTGAGACCTTCAAAGGCTATTAGACTTTGAGTCGTAAAAATACAATTTTTCAGTAGAATTCTATTTACAGACTTAACAAGAAATTTTTCTGATCTTTTCCAACTATTTCCAGATATATGCAGACTTATTTATAGATATTCCCAGAGATTTTTGTCGCAACTTTTTTTTTTTTTTTGGCAAAATGTCGATTTTTTGGTGAAGAGTGGTTGTGTAAACGCTTCAAAAGCGATCGGTCAAATTGCACTTGATGAAAGCGCAAAAGAAACACGTAAATTAAAAGTGAAGGCGATTTGCGTCAGCGCGAATTGCTTATTAATAATTCGCGCGGCTTGATGTAAACACGCGCGTGCAATGCCGAGCAATAAATTTTCAACGACGACGAAAACGAGAATGATTGATCGTTGCGAATTCATCGGCATTCATTTTTCCGACTTTAATGAGAAGTGTATTTACAACAGCCATGAGCGGAAATTGCGCGCATTTAGCCTTTTTTAAATTTTTTTACGCGGACTTTTGTCGCCGGCGCTTTAAACGTTGACAAAGAGTTTTTAAAAGAGCATAGTTAAACATGAAAAGATGCCAGTCTCTGCCTCCATGGAGTGCTTTCGGTGAAATGATGTACTTTTACGGTGAGAAATGGAATTTTTATTGTCGATGTAAGCATGGTGAATTATCATAGGACCATTTGTTAGGCGCAAAATTCAGTTCATATTTGGTAATGTAGGCATGAAATGGAATAAATTATACGAAGAGATATTTCGAGGCAAATTGCAATAAATGTGGGATATTACACCGACGAAATGTGTTTTTGGGTTTGAGAAGGTACTTTAATTAGGCGTGGATCAATGATAAAACGATTATATAGTATAAATACAAATTTACACTCGCTTCCACGTAATGTCCATGGAATTATTCCTCGTTTGCATACAGATGCAATTATTACATTCCCATTTAACTTGTTGCGGTGAAACTAACTCGCATGTAAAACAATAATTAACGTTTCACTTTAACAGAAAACACTTACTATTTTTCAACGCAAAGTTCCTTCCAGGCAGATTTATAAACCCGATTAAAAATCGCCGTTTTCGTTCACCCTAGTCCATCCTCTAACTGAGCTGTATGTCCTAATTTTAGTTAGTCTATTTTGTTGAGTTCTATTACAGCAGTTTTCCGATACAAACTTGTACTATTTATTTCAATTACAGCAAAGTGAAAACAAGTACTCTAATATGTAATAAATTACACTTTCAACAGGGAATCCTGTTTTGGATTTTTACTGAAAAAATCAGATCAAAATAAAAGTTCACCTCGCAACATTTATTCACACCGAAATTCAACATTCTACTCCCTCTCTCTCTCTCTCTCTCTCCCTCATCCTCTTATTCAACATTGTCATTATTCAGTAGTAGTAAACAAAATAGCAACCCCGACAAATGTTTCAAAAGGTATCATTTTTCATTCGTATTCGACCATCGCAACCCTCGTCTGACCAAAGCCAAATATGACTACTTGACCGTCAGTTGACCAATCAAACTTCAGATCCGTCAACAAAACGCAAAAGCTGAGGGAATTAAAACTTATTTCCATGCGAAATGTTGCCGAGTCGTTAGATTTGCGCGAATTAAGGGCGCGCGATGAACGAAAGTTTATTGCGCGTCATAATGCACGGAGTTTCATTAATTTAACCCGCGACCTCCCCCAGCCCCGCGTCGTTTCAGTGTCGCGGATTATAAAATACGATGCGGCAATAAAAGTGCGCAACGAATCCGCGCGCTCTGTCCCAGTTAATCCCAATAATTAACAGCATCTCTTTTTTGTCAATTAAACCACTCGCGGTAGGAAAAGACGAGCGATGCGGAAAAACGGCTCTTCACCAGGCGCGCGGCAAAAACGCGCGGTGCAAAGAGGTCTCCGATAATCGGGACGTTCCAATAACATCCTAGCACCCAAGTAACAATTTTGCCCAGATACTGCAGACAGAGGCAAGTTTAACAATTCAGTGCCTAGAACCTTGATAGGTAAACTAGGTAGTAAGTAGGTAGATATATAACGCAGTAACTTCAAAGGGACTGGCTGGTTAAACTGCATTTCTGATTTCTTAATAATAAATGATTAATTTAGTTAAATATGGTTTTATCCCGTAGATTAATGTTTTATTTTATTAATTTAATTCATTTAATTAATTTTATTTATTTTATTACGGGTAAACATTTTTGGCGGAGAAAAATTTTGTTCATATCGGGAATCCGATGTCATTCTATTCTTAGCCAATACATATCTGCTTGACTTTTTACGACTTGTGTAATATTGGTCTCAAACTTTATTAGATTACCATTTTTTAATGTAATATTTCAGACGATAAAATTTAAAATGTTAATGCTTAAATCGAAGTAACGAGTAATAACGATATTTACATAATTAACTAATATTTTTACCATGAATTATAATTATTAACTGTAATAAATCTGAATATTGATATAATAAATATATTTTTTTAATTGTAAGTCAATTTGAAAGTTACAGACACAATGTTTGTCTAGATAAAATATCCAAAGCCTGCCCAGTGACTGGATAAAAAAGTAGATGTAACTATTCACTATACAAATCTAGTAAAATTGTCTACCGTGTTAAAGGTTCCTACAAATTCTAATCATTAAAAAAAGGACAGGAAACTCGAAAATTTACAAGGGAATTCAAAGAAGATCGTACGAATATAACGTTTGAATTCATTGTAAATGTCTAATCGATAAAAATATTTAGTGTATTGAAATAGGTAGGAAATGTTTAATGAAATGATTTTTCATAGAAATATTTAAATTGCAGATAACAATTTAGGAATTCACAGTGAATTTCTTAAAGTTAAAAATCATTAGAATCTGGTAAGAAAAACCATTTCATTAAACCTTTCCTATCGACTCCTCAGATTTTTCTATAGAACGTTCATACAATGCTCTAAATATTTCCGTTGATTAGAAATTTACAATGAATTCCATCGTCATATTCGTCCGAGTTTCTTTGAATTCTCTTGTAAATTTCCGTTTCACAATCACAAAGGATTCCTATCTTTTTTAATGATTAGAATTTGTATGAATCTTTAACAGTGCACTGCAAAAAGTAATGTCTTATTTTAAAACACTTCCGTCTCAATTTTAAAACGTTTATGAGTGTTTCCCATTATAGAAAGATAGGTTACAATTTAAAACACCTGAAAACATTTTAAAAATGGGACAGAAGTGTTTTAAAATAAGACACCTGTTTTTACAGTGTGTTTAAGCCGTTACCAGACACTTCTGACTAGACAAGAAAACTAGTCATAATCTTCCCAGGGCCTTGCCGAAACTATATGCCGAAACTAGTTACATTTTTACTCCTACAGATGTTACGACCTGGAAGAAATGTGGTTCAAATATGGCCATAATGTGGCCATAATATGTATTATTTGTTCGTCACGCAAGCTCGAGTCTAGTTTGCAGGACATTTGAATTGAGATATAAGTATAAGAAATTTACATTGTTATAAATGTAATTCTAAATATAAATAAATGGATTTTGTTAACTACCGTTGCAGATGTTAGATGAAAATAACTGACTTAACGAAATAATTTAGAATATTTTTAAATTTTACTTCAGCAGTGTCATAATCATGACACTATAACAAATGTCTCCTAATCAAACAAAATAATTATTTAATATTCAAATAGTTAACATTATTTTTCCCACTCCGAAAAAATCTACGACCTTCTTAATTGAAATGAAAAACAAGCCATAATTTCACCATCGCCCTTAGTAGAGGTTATTTTGTTTCCGGAAAGTTTATTAACTCACACCACATTAATTAGACGTAACATTTAAATAAAAAACAAAAATAAAGCTGAAAACAGCCAATCCTCTCACAAAACACACAAATCCACTTGCAAACAAATAATTACTCTTCAATTTTTATTCCGAAACATTTTCCTAAACGGCAATCGAATTGGTTCGCAATTGAAACAAAATTAATTAAATATTTTCGCCAAAAATACTCCCATTCAACGCGACTTATTTAATTAATTCGGCCTTGGCACCTTTGCAACGCGCTCACATTTTACATTTCTGAACGTTTTCAAATAAAAACCTGGTGTTGGAAAAAGATTAAGACCGTCGTTTTCGCGGGCAACATCGGATTCCAATTTTTAATTGATATCGAAAAGTTGCGTCTTTATCGGCTAATGAAAGGCGCTCTCGCCTTGACATCCTTGCAGACAAAAGCTAACTTTTAATGATTTCGCGAAATTCGCGACGATTCTTCAAGTTGTCGGGACGCATCTTGCGTCGCTCGCGATCGCACTTTTTCGTCCGCGCCGCTAATAATAGACGCGCCCGTCAATCAAGTCAAATAGGTTAGAAATTGAGGATTCTAACGCGAAAAATAATAAACCGATTGGCGCTGTAGAACGAGGT
The DNA here is from genome assembly GCA_022817645.1 of Ceratoteleas bidentatus. Classification (NCBI taxonomy): domain Eukaryota; kingdom Metazoa; phylum Arthropoda; class Insecta; order Hymenoptera; family Scelionidae; genus Ceratoteleas; species Ceratoteleas bidentatus. The sequence continues at coordinate 12,033 of JABFPB010003268.1, forward strand.
GTCGATAACGTGTCCATTGTGCCGCTCGGAATCCGAGCTCAACATTTTTCAATTACGACTGCAAAAAGTGTCAGTCGACGGTTTTTCGAATCCGCGACTTTCCGACAAATTCCATTCGACGGTTTTTGATTCGCTTTAATTTCTCCTAAAACTCCGTTTGCCGTTGAATTCAATTTTTCGAGCGACGCTATTGTTAAATCTGACGAAACTAGTTTTAAAAAATCCGGGTGAGAAAAATAACGGGCGGAGTGGAACAATTTTCTTAAACAATTCCACGCAATTAGCAAAATTACTGCAACAAAGTTATCCCACTTTGAAGAGTTTCGCCTGCTTTGCGGATCGCGATATGACGCTTTCTTTCAGCGCGGCCTTTGTGACTGTAATTATTTATTTATGTGGAATTAACTTTTTAAGCTGATGCAGTCCGGGCGAATTTCTATAATTAACGGCTAAATTACATAAGACATCCCTGCCATTTGCACGAACCGTATATTCGCTGAGAATGCAAAAGACAGCATTATGACGCTTTGCACTTTTTCGCTGCAATTAAGAAACGTCGATTGTAAAGGTGTGCGCGTTTAATAAACGAAATTAATCATTGATTGTGTTCACGCTTTTTTCTCTGTCGTGGCCAGATCTGGTTGAAATAAAATACTGATTATTAAAAACTTCCGCCATAAATAAATGTCGTTTCCAGGCAATACGTTCTTTCCACACAAGTTTGTGGAAAAAATGTTTTGGTAGAAACAAATAAAAATGAAAAAATGAAGTATGCCATTAAGAAAATTGCATGTACAGAAAAAATTGAAATAAATATATTTATACAAAACTACCTAATTCTTCATTTATTTCCTTAAAAAATTCCTCAGACGTCTTATAGTTAAGCTTCCCTGAACTTTTTTTTCGATATAATATTTGAAAATAATGTCACACAAGAAAAAAATAATATAAAAAAGTCCCCAAAATCAGTGCCCTGATCGGAGAAAAAAAGTATACTAAATTTTAGAATAAAGTATAGAAAAAGAAGACTATATGTAAGTCATCAGAAAAATTCAAATACGGTATATGAAAAATTGGGATAAATATATGAATAACTATAATTTCTTTTATATTATCTTATATATTCTTCTAGAGTTATTCATATATTTATCCCAATTTTTCATATACTGTGCTCGAATTTTTCTGATTACTAACTTCTGATTACTTTTTCTATACTTTATTCGAAAATTTAGTATACTTTTTTTCTCCGTGTAATCGTCCATTTTTTAATTCATGCATCCTGCTTCAGGAACTATGTTCCTCGCACCTCCCGAGAAAAACTAAATCGCGAGAACATCATCCTTCGCAAACTTTTCTTAAACTGACACGAAACTGTCACTTGTCCTCCACCCACCCAAGACTCGTCCAAGTCGTAGCGCCACCTAGCCTACATTCGAACTTATTTAACTTCGCAACTCGAAACTCGAGTTCGCCTTCTCGTTACCGGAAACGGGTTCCTCTTCTTGCAGCCGAACGTCGACGAAAATTGCCCGAAAAACGTCCAGCAAAAAATTGTTCGCCATTGACCAGCGCCCCGTGTATTTGTCCGGGCTAATTCAAGTAGTATGTCTGCGTATGAAGGCAGCCCCTTTAAGTCGCCATAACCGTAGCGAGCCGCCGAGTAAATGGGACAAGTCGGCCCACTAAAGTGTAATATACACTGCAATTTAACGGTTCATGGAATGGCGCGAAAGGGAGAGAAGTAGAAAGCACAGGGTTCGATCTGTGTGAGTGTGTGTGTGTATGTGTGTGTGAGTGAAAGAGGGAGACTTTGAGAGGGGGGATAGTGTGGGCGTGCGCCTTTTACCAGCCACATTCGGCGGTCGCAGTTTTTATGACAGACCGCCATAAACAATTTGCCCCGGTCGGAACGAATAAACTCCGGTCTACTAAATTTCGACTCGGGCACAGATTGAAAGTGATGTACCTCCCCTCGCGAAAATGAGTTGTGGACGATTTGCGTGCGACTTTTGGGGTGCCGGACGTGACCACATTTTCATAGATAGTGACAGAGGATTCTTTATTTATTGTGTATTAAAGGTTTCGTAGAGCAGATAGGCTGTTTTATGGGAAATTGTATGTGGATTGGGTTTACAGTTATGGACTGATAAAAGTGGTATATCCCAAAAGACAGGAGAGTTTAAATAAGTTTTTGTGGGAAATATAAAATATCGTGAAATTTCTAAAATGAATAAGAATTAGATTTTTTGGGTATCTTCGACAGAAATTTATTACCGTAAAAGAAAGTCTTTGAATGTCAATGATATTGGTATAATTGGAACTAAATTACGTAAAAGAAAAAATACTTTAATGGAAAATGCGTCGGACATAATTACATTAAAAGCAGGAACTCGAGTTTATTTGATAATTTTTTATTTTCAAACAAATTCTAGTTTTACTTTTATGTTAATTAAGTTGTACAGTAAATATTAAGGTCCGTCGTTTGAAAACTACACTTTACCTGCAGCGATATACAATTATAGTGGTCTTTTCTAGAAATGTAAGCACTGGATGTCATGAAAACGTGACATGTGTTAACCATAAAAGTTAGCCAGCTGAAAAGGAAATCTAATTACGATGCAATAAATGCATTTCAGTAACAAAACTTTGAACAAAAAATTAAAAGTAGACAGGCTTTGTCACAGCACTTGTGTTAATATTCTGACGTTTAAATGGTAATTTGCACGAGCGAATAAAAATTGCTCTCATTTGAGTTTTTTAGCACCCTTAATTTGAATTATAAATCGACGCTCCTGAATTAAACGAGTCTTAATTTTCATTTTATTCATCTACAAAATTAATTTCCTTCACCATTATTTACATGGTAAAATATTTCATCACTAATTAACTTCTCTTCCTCTTCTAATAACATTTTCAAGAATAATATCCTTTCATTTACTCTAATTTTCTGCAATAAAAAATTAAATAAACATCACAAATAACGAATAACACTACAATTATTATAAACAATTTCCTGCATGAGAACCTTTAGGTCAACCTTTTTCTAAAATCATTCACGATGCTAAATACCATTCTAAATATAGCAAACTTTAACTACCTTTTTTATGGACAAATTTTTTCCCGAGTCTTTAAATAAATAGCTCAGCCTGTTTATTGTAAACGAGCGTTAGCAACTGCTCGGTACATTGTACCCGGTAATTGATTATGTATTTAAAGCCGTAGCGGGCGATAGAGGGCGCGCGCGGGGTAATTTTATAGTGCGACGTTCCAGGGGCGGATATGATAATTGGTGTCAATTGCCGCCGTGGGAGCAACAAGTTAAAGACAAGCGTCGCGGCGATGAAATGCGCTAAAATGCGATTTTTATAATGCACGCCATTTTCCGCCGGCGAGAGAGCCGCGTGTAAAACGCGTTCACGCTCGATGGCACATTGTAAAACCCTTATTTTTATACAAACACGCCTCGGGTGGAAGCCGTTTGGAAATTTGATCGAAATTATTCGATAAAACTTCGTGGGGCCGCTGATAAGACTAGGTGGAACAGGAAATTCGAACGGAAGACGGCATTTACGAAAATCGATTTTTCCTCAAATTTGAAATCGAAAAAAGTTGTTCCGAAATACATATTTGGATACGAGATTGTCGCTGTTCTTTTCACACGGAGGGAAAAATTGCTTCAAAAACTTTTTGAAGCAATTTTTTATAGTAATTCCACACTGAAAAAACTAACCTAAAAATTCGTTTTGAATGAAAACGATTCCTTTTAAATGAAAACGATTCCTTTTCTGCCAAAATGATTTCTTTTGTGCCAAAATGCTTTATTTTATTAATCAAACGAAAAACGGGTTTCGAAAATCGAAACTGTTGTGACATTAAATAACAATTATGACGGCGCGAGAAAAGCGTTAAATTATTCATGAATGAGATTGAAATGCTGATCAGGAATCTATAGATACCGCAGAACGACTTAGTTCCGGGTGCAAGGGACACAAATGTAATTCACAGACATCCAACGGGTCGGAGCTTCCTGGCGGAAATACGATTCCTGATAGCGATGTTCCATCGCGCGCGCAAACTTCCTCTTTTCCCTTTCTTCGCAATTATTCCGCCATTGTTTTCCCTCTCGAACGGTTACTCATTTCGGGATTTGCATTTCAGATACAACAACGCATATACTGAGAAAAATTCTGTTCTGTTTGTGGTTTAAGGTGTTAATAATTTCGGTGTGAAACTGCATTCACTGATAGTGGAAAATTTTCCTCCGCAGAGGACATTCAAAATATGCTCTGAATTATATGAAAATACCACATTTTCACTTAGTAAAGCAATATTTACTACGTTTTTCATTGATATTAACAGTATTTTTTTAATTTAAAACTTCAAATTTGATTTAAAATTTAAATATGTTTTTTACAGTTTTATTTTTAAATAAGATATATTTAACTTCCTTTTTGACAAAACCTACTAAATAAGGAGTTTTTTCCATTATATATGGTCATTATATTATGACCCAATCTTAATATTCACTAAATCTTAAAGTTTATTTTCCTTAGCTAAGTAGTTCAGTAAAGTAAAGTAACTTACAATTCTACTAAATTAAAATTTGTAATTGTTTTCATTAAACCAAACAGTGGATGTAACCTTAAACATAGTTAATTTATATTATGAAATCTATACGTTCCATTACTTGCCTGACGTTTAATTATTGAATGGGCAAACTTGTATCGGTAGTTGTGTTTATTAGTTTACTTAGCAGCATGAAAATAGACGCTAAATTAACACAGAACTTTAAAAAACCGAATTTCCACTTTGACTCAACTGTTGCACTTGACTGTCATGATATAACCGCTTTAAGGTTCGAGCTTTTTTTCTTAGTAACGATGAGATAAAGTTGTTATTAAAGAAAATAAAGTATTGCAAATTGATGAAAAGAGACGCGAAGATGGAGTTTCGAAGAGGGAAATGTTAAAAAGTTGGTCAAACATTTACAAGAAATGCAATAAAAATGGGACAATTAGAAAATCAACCTCCAAGATGAAAAATGTTTGTTGAAAAAAATGATCGTACATCGGTGCGTTTAACGGCCAACTTTTCCCGAGACTCGCGAAGTTTCAGTTATAAAGTGAAGCCGCGATATGTCTGATAAACAAAAAAGTTGCAAAAAACGTCTCGCGCAACAAGAACGGCCATTTTTCGCGTGCATTTCCCGCGTCACAATGACTTTTGACAAAACGCAGGCAAAAAGTTTTGTACAGTTGAAACGTATTTATCAAAGCCATTTGTGTGCGGAGAACGTTATACGTTCGAGCACAAAAATGATACCGAAAATCAGGTCACGCGACGCACAATTTAACAGTTTTATCTTACCGCACCGAACCCTTTGATTCCCCGAAATTGCCTCGCTGAATCTTATCCCCGCCAAATCTCTCCACTTTATGCCACCATTCAACACTTTTCCCCCCCCCGGGGCCAGGCGGGGGGGGGGGGGGGGGGGGGGGGGGGGGGGGGGGGGGGGGGGGGGGGGGGGG
>JABFPB010003269.1:0-17566 GCA_022817645.1 Ceratoteleas bidentatus
CTTCTAAACCAGATCGCCTTAATTCTGGCGGCCGCTCCTCTCGTGACCGTCGACGATCCGCTCGTACGGCCGCGTGGGTGCACGCGAGCCGCGCTACCAGTCGGGAAAGCCCCGCAGTCCGTTTCAGCCGCTCGTTCTCGAATTCCCACCAATCGGCCGGCCACTTATGACCGAGCATTCGGCTCATCTTTAATGGAAGATAATTGAATTTAATTGTTTCCTGCAGGCAGGAATTTGCGTTTCCGAGTGGCCGTGATCCTGATGACACGCCACCCGGGATTCCGCAAAAACTCTCGAAACGAGTGGAAAAACTTTTTTTTCTGTCTGCCGAATATCACGGAAGAATCGCGGCGCCGCTTTCCGGCGTCACGCCTATTTTTAGCGTCTCCCGCGGCTCCGCCGGTTTGTTTGTCCCGACTTTATTACCCATTCATCATGCGACGCGCAAATTACACGTCGATCCGCGGTTTTCCTGCAGCGATCGCGCGGCGAAATTAAAAAGAAACCGCCGGCATTGTGTTGTGCTAATGCGCGCCCGCGCAACAGGTTATCTTCGGTCGTAAAGGTCCGTCATTTTCCATTCAATTTACGATTCTCCGCGGAAAAAACCGTCGTGACGTGAAAATTGGCTCGCCGATCTCCCAGCCGATTTTCTGTTCGACCGCGCGCCGAAAGGCGCGTAAATCAAGCCGATAGGTATCTTCGCGCCGCCGAGTAGCAAGGTCGCCCGCGTCTGACGTAATTAATCATTTTCGTAGGCGCTTATGGTAATTTCGCGGCGGAATCGGCCGCTCGCCGCGTGTTACTCGTAATTCAAAAACCGCTGCGCAAACACTGTCCTATCAAATTCGTTGTCACCCTCGTTTAACTTAAGAGATACGACGTGAAATATAACTGTAACAGGTTGTGTACCACCTTGGAAAGAAAATACGCGAAGGCCAAGGCCGATTGCGATATATCAAAACGTCGCTTCGTCGTTTACCCCCTCCTGCCGGCTCGCTTATTCGTATTCGCCGCCGAGCGTTCGCGCGGCCAAGCGTCGTTACGAAATTCTCAATTCAACGCCGAAAGCGCTTGCAATCGCCTTCTTAATTAAGACAACCCGACGATTTCGCGCACCAATTCGAGCCGATTTCTTGCCGGTCTGACCTAGGAATCGGTAGCGTGCGTCTACGTATAATGTCCGGCGATTTTTTGCAAAATCGGAGATTAATACCGGAAACGCGCGAACGCAAGGCAGGAATGCCGGTTCCAGAAGACGTCTACATTCCCTCGCGTGACCGTGTGTTCGCGCGGGAAGGCTAATTCGACATTGCGGTAGGATGGCGAGGAGGAAAAAAGCGGCGCACGAGGAGTTATCGCGACACTCGCACGATCGCATGGGAACGACGAAAGCCCCGGCGACTGTTGCGCGATTTATATATTGTCGGCTCGTTGTTAAAACGACGTAATATCGCAATTTTCCCAGTCGCACGGAGACAGTCAACGAGCCTCGTTACTCTTCCGCGCGATTTTTTCCCCGCGTCCGAATCGCCGGCTAATTTCACGCAAAAAGCCACGGGGCCGAAAAAAACCGCGCCGCCGTTTTAGCGTTTGACATTTGTCTCGTACAGACGACCGCTTTTTGCCCGACCCGACGCCGCGACAATTAAACGACGTACATGGTAATAAAACGGCGCGTCTTGGCGCGCAGAATGCTGCGAATAACTTCATTCATAACAATTACGTTTTTGCGGCGCGCTAAATGCGGTAACGGAATCGAAAATCAAGCTGCGCTCCGCAATCCAAGGTATGCGCGTTCAATTACGCGCGCGGGTGCTTTTTGCGTGGAAAACCGCGGGTTTTCGGCTGCGCATGTAAATCCTGGACCTCGTCTCAGACGAAACTTACGGCGACAATCGGTCGCGGCCATCTGGCGTGCGCGAAACGACCGAAACTCGTAAAAATGCGAGCTGAAAAATGGCGGCACTAAAAACGTTCGCCGCCGAGTGACAATACCCCGTAAACGGCGAAATTCAAATACGAGCCGGGCCCCGCTTAGCATAAATTAAAATACAAAACGCTCATTATTCGGGGCCCCGCGCGTCCGGTGGCGTCTCTCGTAGACTCGCTTTCTCGAGCCCTATTTCTTGCCAATAGCTCTCGGGCCGGCGTAATGGCGACAAATATTAATTAGTCGTAAAGCTCGTCGCATAAATTTGCCGGCTTGCGTCGTCCGTTCAAGTATTCATAAATAAGTCGAAAGTATACGATTTCGCTATAACCGCCGCGAGTAATTAAATCGCACGGCTGTTAAAGTCCACGAAAACGGGCGCACCAGAAATATATGGCCCCCTAGGCGCGCTCCCTTAACTCCCCCGGCTCCCCCCGCGACTCGCTCTTTTTCTTCACTGCGCGCAAGCAATCACCATGAATCTTGCGCTAGAATCGAGGGCCCCGGGACCCCCGTCGCGAAAGGACGCTCGGTCGACGCGTGGCTCCGCGCGGCGCAGATAAGGGAATCGCCGGGGAAAAGAAGCAACTGGAGCATCGCCGGAATGAGCCCACAAGAAACTCACGCGGGCTGTAAGACGCGCAGTTTATAGTCGCGGGTATACACGCGGGAACGCGCATTGTCTGCAGTCGCGTGCAAGGAATAGGATTTTCAGAGAGAGGAATGGTCGGCAATATTGTGGAAACAAGTTTGATGGAAAATTAGTGCTTTTTACAAAGAAACAATTTGTTAGGAAGTTTTTCATAGCTGCTGTGTCAGAGAAGTGGTTTGTAGATTCAATCACAATTTGTCACGGTTAAGGTTATTTTAGATCGTCGTTAATTGAAAGATTTTAATTAACCTAGAGAATGGAGACGAGAAATTTAGATTCTCGTTTGAAGGAGATTGAGTGCAGCCGTTCGGTGTTTTATTGAATAAAAATTGGCCTTAGAACTACCCCTTCGATGTTCTCGTCGACGAGCGGATAGATGCGATGAATCACTGCGGGGATGTTGGTAAACAATTTCATTTAGCGGACCATTGTCTTTTTCCAATCACGAGTGATTTATGACGCGGCTCGTCGGGGAAAGGGCTTATTACCGGCGGACGGCTCGAGTTGTTTGTTTTAATTGCTTAATCGCGCACCGTCTGCCTTAAACAGTCGATCGTTATTCATCCCGAAAGAATTGAGATCGCGTATCTTGCGGCTTCGCTCTTAATTCCTCTATTAGCGGGTTCCTGCTCCGAGTATAATTACCTTTCGTCTATCGAGAATAATCAATATTTTTATTGACGACCGCAGACCTATAATCTCGGCGTCGACCAAGCGGCGTAATCCGGATCGAAGTTTGATTCTATTAATCAAACAGTCGGTCGACATAAAACACTCCTGTCGAACGGAAGTCCAGCTCTTGGTCGAGGAATCTCGTTCGTATCGCCATTTCTTTCGATCGGAAGGTTCCAGTGTTGAATGACGATCCAATCTATGAGATCGAGGTCCCGCAAGATATTTTCGCTCGATGTTTTGATTTTGTTGGGTTCTGTTTTTCCTGCAATAAATTCAAGAGAAGTCCAAGATCCATACAGTTTTTGGCAAGTTTTTAGGGCGCTATTCAGGTTACAGCGGGCGCACTGGTTTAACCGAAACGGACCAGTTACTGACATGGACAAACTCGGCAACTTAAAACTAGACATAATCTAAAACAGTTTTCAAGTGAGAGAATTCAAAGTTGAAAACAAGATTGGATTACTGTGCAGAAACTGGGCAGTTACTGACGAGTACAGACTGAACAAGTTTAAACTTTGCAGAATCTAATTTAATTTTGTCAAGTACTAGACTAACTGATCAAAAAAGCACACTAGGCACAAGCAAGTCGAACTTATAATATAACATATAACCTAATTATAACAAATTTATATTATTAATTAATTAATTAAACATGCTTGTATTATCTGTTTTTAATATGACAAAATTTATCTTGTTTGAATTCGAATAAATAGTATTCCAGTAGGTTATTCAGTGACACTAGAGTGAGGTTAGTCAGAAGCTTGTTTTTGAGGTTAGCGTAATTTTTACAATATGAACAAATTGTCGGTTGGCCATATTCGAAAAAGTCTGAAAAAGTGTGGATAATCTGAAACGCTGTAAAAATTGTAACCTTTCAGACTTTTTTCAAACTTGTTCAGACATTTTTAATCTTTTTATTTCTAGAAGGAAAATATCGTAAATATTATCAAAACTACATGAAGGAGTTGATTTTTTGTTCTAAATGTTTAAAAATGTATTCTCTGGCTTTGATAATTTTTTTATAAATTAATTTATCTACTTACAAAAAACTCCATATAAATCATTATATCATAACCTGTCACATAAGACTGGCTGCAAAACTAGTCAACTTTGACTTTTTCTCCGTAACTACATGCCATGTACAAGATGTTTTGACCATGTAGTACATGGTCAAAACATCTTTAAAAAATTACACAAATGCTTGATAAAACGATTTCGTGGTTTTATTTTTTAGTTTGCTGAACAACCTCCTTAATTAAATTAAATCGAAATCCAACTGAAATCATATTAAAATGAGAATTATGTATCACAATAATATTCGATTGTCTAGATGACCGGACCAGCTAAATAAAAGTAAAAAGTTCACTTTTACAATATCTGTATCGAAACAAAAATGTTATTGCCTCATTCAATAAAACTGACTGACAATTTCCTCGCAGTGATGGGAATTTCAAGTACTTTGAAACTCTTAAATTGTTCCGCTGAAATTTAGTGCCCGGAGTTGAATCTGCCAAACAATAGAGTAAAATTTACCGCGATCTCTCCTCTCATCTATCAACTCCTCCCAACTCAGCGAACTCTTTACCTCATCTGCAGCCATTTGTCTCCACATCCACTAAGTACAAACAGCAACATCTTCCCACCAGGAAACGTGACTTCCATCCCAATCACCGTCATCCCGTCTCCGATAAGATTACTTCCCCCTGCCTGCCTTCCTCCCGGAAGTGATCACCGTTCAATCGCGTGTCACTCGAAAAGCGTTAGTCTGTTCCCGTATGTAAATCTGCGAAAAAAGCGTCGAAACGGAAGTGGCCGGTGTCGTGGCGGCCACCTGTTCGCCGATACAGAAATCAAAAGCGGATGCAACCTGCGGGGCACCACCCGGAACGACGCATCGGGGAAATCCACTTGTCAGCCGTTTACGTCACTTTGACGGGTGCATTTTCCCATTGGCCTCGGTGTCGTTCCGAAACGTTCATTTTTGGGCGTCGCCCGGACAAAAATCCGGACACAAAGCCGAGCGAAAGAAGCAAAACCAACAAAACGAAAAAACCTCGCCGTAACGACCAGCGCCGTTACCTAATGACCATATTTTCGAGGCGCAACCCCTCGACCGGAAATCTGTTTTAATGCGCGGCTTCGGAGGGGCGCGCGTCGGTGGCGCATCCTTGCCATGCACGTGCAATCCCGCGGCAATTACGGCAAAGTACGTTTCGCGATTTAACTTTATAATGCCCGAGCGGCCGGCATCTGCTTCGCGGATCGCTGTTTTTATTGTCCCGGGTGGTTCGGTTGCGCGACGATTTCGTCGCCGCGAGAGCAATGCGGCGGCATTACGACGCGTTTCGCAAGGCGCGGCCATTTATTAGTCGGCGCGCGCGGGTAATGCACGGTTGCCAAATAATGTCAAGGATAACCCGTGCATTATCGAGGCGTACGCGGGGCAGGTGGCGCGCGATCGGCTCATTGGCAGGACGATCGGCGAAGACAAGCGATAAATCTACGTACACGTATCGGGCCGCGCTTTAATGGTATTTATGAATGGCGCGGGGATAGGATTATGCGCGTCCATTACACCTCGGATTTAATTAAAGCCGGACGCGCCACGTACAGGCTTTCTTCGGCAAATAAACAGCCGCCGATGTACGACGACGAATAAATCTGCATAAAGTATCAATAAACATCGCGCGGCGGGTTTCGTTTCTGCGTTATTTATCTACAACTTTTACGGCCCGGCGCGGTATTATTTGCAATTGTAATGGGTGCGATGATTTGTGTTTCTCGGCTTTTCGTCGGTTTCGCTCGCACGGCCGCCGGCCGGACTTTTCGAGCGAATTTGCACACGGGATTTGTACGGGCTTGTAGCCGCGTCTTTTTGTCCGCCGACTACACGACAATGCGCATAGGTTTCGCGCGGAGATATGTTTCGGAAATGGGATGAATAATTGGGTGAGGATCGGTGGGAACGGGAGTGGCGGACTGATTGGAATGGTGTTGGAGCAGTGCGAGGCGATGTCACGTAAGTGGAAATGGATCGCAAGTCAGGAGGGGGTAATGATATTAAAGAGTTTTTGGCTCATTTGAGAAAGTGTGGAGCAAAAACTGGAAGAGCTCGAAGATGTAGCGAGGACCAACCATGTGGAAACTGACATTGTAACGGAGGTATTTTCACTCTCGATGCAGAGTTATGTGGAATGTGCGAGCTGTGTTACAATGTCAGATGTAACGGTGTTCTTGATTAAAGTGACATTTTTCAAGGATATTAATGACATACGTCGCTTGATGGTTGGTTTGTATAGCGTGAATGAATTTTTGGGGTTTAAAATGAACTTTTGATTGAAGGGAAAATTACAGTTAATGTCAGAATTGGGATTGACTTAACGGAATAGTTTTTTGGAGAAGAGAATTCAGTAATCTAGAATATAATCAAATGCATTGCAGTAAAAGCGTAATTTTTTAAGAAGACTATAAACTGTGAGTAATTATGAGGGGTGGATAACTTGCAACAGAACTTTATCTCAGATGATTTACGGTTTCATTTCGCAACAGCACCTTTTAACTCGCAATCGACACCTTTTTATCTGCACCCCTTTATCACACAGTTTCATTTTAAATCTGCTAAAAATCTGTATCGAGTACCTCATTCCAACACAGGCTTGTTCACTATGTCGAGTAATTAAGGAGCTTTTATAGGAAACGTAATGAGAGCGGATTGGTCGAAAGAGATGTTACATTTAGAGTGGATAATGAGGAGTTTATTACCCTATTAAACGAGATTGTTTTCATTATAAACGGAAGGTGCAAAAAATTTCCACGATTTTATATTCATCTTTGCGTGTCCGTTATTATGTAACAAGTTGAGAGCATCGTTTCTATTGTTCCGAGGCATTCAATCGAGATGTAATTCCTCCTCCAATAATCCTGTTTTAACATGCAGACGATACAAAAATTATACAAGTACAATATTATGATTACCTTTACGTAACACCTTTCAAAGTTTACATTCACGCATAAGAAATAAGTTAATTCACCGAAATGTCCGAAAATGTTTGTTGCTGACTTCCTCGTAACTTGCGAAAGCGCCTTACACGGGAACATTTTCGCAAGCCTGGTGCTCAAAATCCATCTTATTAAAATATTATTCGTAACATAAAACCCGCCGAACCGACGTGTCATGTAAATTACGTCGATCCGCCGTTACGTATTTCTTCAATTATAATAATTATAATCAAGATTTCAGAAGATACTTATCAATTTGTAGAAAGAAATCTCGTTTAGATGTTGCTTGCATACGTAACAAGGAAATTTGATCTGATCCCCCCGCATCATTGCAGCTGATCATCATCATCGCAGGCGTACCCGACTCATTACTGGAATACTTGGAACTGTATACGAGTGCGAGAAAATTGGTACATTACATGCATTACGCTGAAAATTGCAAAATGAAATTATGTAACGCCGCATGCCTTTAATAAGCTGCGCGTTTCCAGCTCTACAAACGCGCCGAATCCTCTGTGAGAGTATCCGATGCTTTTTCCCGAATACCTCGAGATTACAGAAACTAATTCAAAGCATGTCCATTACCTCTGGAAAAGAACCCAGATTTACCAACGTCAATTAATTCCTTATCTGACGTACCTAAAAACCACACAGATTTGAGTTTGCGTGGAGAACAGGAATAAGTCGTTGGTTTGTTCCAACTCAGAGGATGTAAAAGTACTTTAATCCCTTGGCGAATAAAACCTTTCCATTGCCCAGCTCTGAAAAACTGTTTTTCCCCGGGTCTCTCGATATCAACCTCATTAAATCGCGATTCGAATCATCGCCATGCCATCTCGCAACGCCCTCGGTAATTTATTAAATATCTTATAATTACACGCGCGCGGCACATTTGCGCGCGTAATCGCACTTATCGCCCCAATCGGCGTCATAGGCGTGATCGATATTGCTCAGCAAACATTTTAGCAAGAAAACGGGCAAAATCAGTCGGGCGATCCGGGCTGCGCGTCGCCCAGGTGATCAATCTGACACGGAATCTTTTGATCTCTGGCACACATTCCCGCTCTTGTACGCCGGATCAAACGATCGCCACGACTTACACGCGAATTATCAGCGTAGGCTGATTATTTATCGCGGACGCGCATCGTTGCACGCACACACTCGCCCGGCATACGGAAATTATCGAAACCCCACACGTGGCTGGGCCGATTTATCTCGCGACACGTAAATACTTATTAAGCATGCATTCCCATTAACCAATAATCGGGCCTTGAGAGAGCCGAACCAGATTATCGTTTTGCCGTAATCGTCGGATAAAGAATGCCGTGATGCGCGCGAGCCGTGGATTAAGCGTCGTTTCGGTGCCTTCGTTTTCTCATTATCGGGCGCAGACATCGAGCGTCGCGGATAGTCGTATAACGTGGATTGTTCGATAACGGCGTTATGCGCGTTTGATCGGCAGATACAACGCAAACGACGCCGATTATCGGGCCGAATTTACATTAGTCGACGCTTCAACTAATTGTCGGTCAAGGAGCGTTATTGCGGCGCAATTAGTGGACTCGAAATGAAAACTGGCGATCGCGTCGATGGAACTTTTATCGCTCGAGACTCCAGTTTTAAAACTGCCTTCGATTCGACGTTATTGGAATTCGGTTATTCGGGGCATTGGAGTTTGGGAAAGCGTTTATTAAATCGAATGCCTTTTGAATATTTTAAATCGCATGTTGCCGGAGGAAAAGGGTAAAAAAGGTGCGTTTTAAATGAGGAAGTCGGCCAGTAAAATGTCACGCGTATCAGAAAAATGTCGACGTTTCCACTTCCTCGGCAAAAAGTGCGGCAAAAACGAGCGCCGCCTGCGCCCGTCTCGAACTGTGGCGATGCATAAGAATTTACAGTCTAATAGCGAAACCTTTGCTAAGTGGCGACGCTTAATCGGAAATTCGCATATTGCGAACATACGAGATAAACCGAGTTTAATTACCCAGAGAAGGCCAGCTGCTGAAACGAACTGGAAAGCACTTCGTTACAGCGTAGCTTCGCACAAATGCCTAATTACTTTATACTTATCTGTTTGCCAGCAAAAATAGCGGAGCTCTGTTAGCGCGTATCATTTTTTACTTTGGTCGTAGGCGACAAATCAACGCGACTTTTCAGAGCCGCACTTTTTTGCCCGACGCATCCTTTAACAGTCAAACGGTTTTATCGACGATACTGCACATTATTTAGCCGTATAGATAAATAAATTGAAGACTTAAAGAAGATAAGTAAATATAATAAATTATTGTTGATTCATCCTCGCGGAACGTCTGGGAATCGACAGATTTAATTATAAATATGCATTCATCACAACTGCAGCTGCGATGAGAAATGTGCAGACGCAATTCGAGCATTTCGGGCGGACGATAAAAAATGTTGCGTCCATTTGTAACACTTTTTTGCGGGTGCAAGGAAACGTTTTTTGCAGACAGTGATTTGGTAAATAGTCTGTTGAGCAATTAGTCTGAGATGTGGGTGAAATATTATGGCAGACCGGAATGGTATTTAGAAAACTGTCTGGCGCTTGGGACGGCTCCACTCTGATATTTAGATCATCGACAGACGGATACAGTCTAGTGACAGTCTAATTGGAGTCTGGCCCGAGACTGTCTGACAAACATCCAGGTCGAGCCGTTTTTATATTTACCGGCTTTTGAATATCCGAATTTTACGTTTGAAATATGTCTCGTGTTTTAACGAAATGTACTAACGCGTGCAATCTTTCCCAATTTATCTTTACGTTAGTCCGACCACTTTTTATGACAAGCTGTTAGAGATGACACGATATTCGGTTAATTCTACAAATGTCTCGGGGTACAGATGTGGGGACGTACGATGCTGACTTTATGTATCTCGACGTAATAATATTTTTACTACATTTCATTTATTGGATACCTAATTAAAAGTTAGGAAATCATTGAAATGCGTTTTTGATATCATTTTAGGATGTTAATAAAAGTAATACGTCGTTAGAGACAAATATAAATGAATGTATTTTCGGTTTCGATAATATATAGGTAATGAATGAAGACGATGAAAAGTAACAACGCAGTAACTATCATTCGCGTACGTCTAATTGAACCAGTTTCTTAACATCGAATTAACAAATGTACCAGAGCGTAACCTAAAAAAATGTCACTCGTATACTTTATAATTTCAACATTTAATTCACGCGCAATATACGGCGAAACTTATACGCCCGGTTTTACATGTTTGCCTTTTTTTCAGAAAAACAGCTCCCTGGTGCTTCCAACGTCACTAATCACGCAGGTATAAAAAGAAACACATATTTCGAGTCAATGTCGAATTTTTGCCAACCACATCATCCTCATTACATTCCCTACTATTCCATTACGTGTATCATAACCCTCGATAAAAATGAAAGAGTCGCCATTTCTGCAAAAAGTCCTTCATATCAACATCCGCCACATAACCTCACATTTCATAACAAGTCACCTCAATTCTTCGAAACATCTAGGATCTCTCTAAAAACAGGTGTCTTATTTTAAAACACTTTTGTCCCATTTTTAAAACGTTTTCAGCTGTTTTAAATTTTAATCTATCTTTTTATAATGGAAAACACTCCTAACGTTTTAAAAATTAAAATGGAAGTGTTTTAAAATAAGACATATCTTTTTGCAGTGATATTCGCAACGGAGAAAACCGTCGTCCGCTTTTCCCCGTTCCTCCTTTCCGTAGAAAAATCGCAGCAACAACAATTTTATTGTTTCGTCTACGCAGCGCCGATCGTTTCAAGTCCCCCGTATCGGCGTTCGGCCTTCTTATATTTTTGCCGCGTTTCTTTCTTTATTCGAGTTAATGATGACGCCCGCGTCCCCTCCACCGGGACCCCGAGCGAAGCCGGCTTGCGTGTGCCGGTATCAGCGACCTTTGATCCCCGCGCTTCTTATTTCTTCTGGAGGTTCGAAAAACACGCCTCGACGGCGAGGCACTATCGCGTGTGCGCAGGGGGCATCGCGGCTATCCATCCGCGCGGGGTCGCCAATCGACCCCAGACGAACCTCGCCCCCTCCCCGCGCCGTGCCCCGTCGCTCTCTCACACTCGCGCCAGTCGTCAGACCGAACGGCTTGATATCGATGCTCATAGACGATGACTCGGCCGCCGCCTCGGGCATCTACGTGACGTTGATGAATTTTTTGCGAAATGAGATTCTTATTCTGGCGCGCGAGCGGGGCGCGCGCGGATACCGCCGCGATCGCGTCGAAAAATCGAAACCTCGCCGTTCCCCGTCGCCCCGCGTGGCCGCGCGATATTTGATTGCTTGCGGAATAGTTTGATAGTTGGCGCAAGATAGATGAGTCTCGCGTTCGGCTTTAATTAAAATTTATGCGTATCGATTTGTTTTCATTTACTGACTGGCAAGAACACATTTGGCGCTCATTTGCGGACGGCGCACGTTAATTAAATTCGAGGATTGTCCGGCGTCGGGGGGCGCTAATAGCGTTTCAAATTTCGATGCCAAAGATTGATAGCGCGTCGTTAACGTTTCGCAGCGTTGCTCGTCCAGTCCCATTTATTAATTGCGGCGCGCAAAAAATGACGCACGCCGATGCGAGCGGCGCGCGGCAGCATTGATTATGCATGTGCGATCGCCGCTTTTTTCGGCCAGCCGCTTACGTAAATCGAAACGAAACCGCGCGCGAGCGAGCGACGCCGAAAATAAACGACGCGCGCCGGGCTTGCGCAATCGACGCGATTGGCCCGCGTTTCGCAATTTCGCGGCTCGTTTATGGCGCCTTTGAGCAGATCCATAAAGTGAAATGGCGCCAACTTTTACAGTTTAGACGCGCCCGTACCGCGCCTCCTTCGGCTGCTTTTATGCTCGACGAGGTTCGACGCGACAACTCGGAAACGACTTTCAGCGGGATCGCGCGCTGTAACGACGCAGTGCGTCGACTTGGAACACCGAAAACAAGTCGAAAAATGCAGTCTCGGAATTACTGCGGTCGGAGGAGTGGTATTGGGATTTTATCTCAGTTTAGTGCGTATGCTAGATTGTTGGTAACGAAGAGTATGAACGTACGGTTTCTGTTATTCGCTTCGAAGAATGTAATATTATCGAATGTTAGTGGGTTGCATATAAAATCAATTGATATTATGGAATAGGAGTTGAAGGTATATGAATGTAGATTACTGTAGAAGGAAGTTTAATATATTTTGTTTATCGTGTGTTATTGAAGAAAAATCTTGAAAATTACACATAAAGTTGAATGCGAAAATGTTTTCCGGAACTTAATTTTGTAATAAATATCATTAATTTACAAAACTTCACGCAGGTATAAATATTTCTAACCTAGTAGTCGCGTATAACGGATTTCTACACGTAGGATGTTGCACGCAAGCGCAACATTACATCACAGTACATGTTTCGATGGCTTGCGAGAAAGATGTAGACGCTTTTTTACTATAAACTGTACTCGGTACTACTAGGGTGTTACACTTGATACAAAAAGTTCTACGGTCGAAAAATTGGTTGCGAAAGTTAATCGTGACTCAAAGCAGTCCTCCGAATGTTCGACAAATAAAGTTTTCCCCCGCTTTTGAAAATTGTTAAATAAGAGCAAACTTACGCAAATGTATGGGAAATATATATAACTCTTCAAGCAGATGAAGATGCCACATGTTTTAAATCGAACTATGAGTAATCGAGTGCCCAATCATAAACATAATTTACCATTTAAAAACTGAGAAAATTATGAACGAATTATAGGATTTTACCGATGTATGCAAACATGCAATATTCTTTTTTTACACTTTTCAAAAACTAATTTGGGATCAAAAGAATTCTTTTTATTTCAAAACGGATTTCCGCTTGTTATTTTCCCAGAAAGAATTCCTTTTTCTACGAAACTTTTGATCCTAAACAGTACGTATACCGCGAATACACAATACCCTAAAGGAACACATTACCCCAATAGAACAAGATGTATATTATAGGTATATTAGATGGACATTCATATATAGAATAGATATATACATATATTAGATATATATATCAAATTGATGTTCTATCAGGGTTAGTTGATCCAACGTTGATTCAACGTTCCCAAAATTCTTGAATCAACGCTGGTTCAACGTTGCTGGATCAGTGATTCGATGACGAGTCCTCTTACGAATGTCCGGCTTGACGACGGTTGAATCAACGTTATCTACAAACGTTGAATCAACTTTGAATCAACGTTAATCTTAGGTGTAATCAGCTAAGATTATGTACTATGGTTGAGTCTACGTTAATCTAAGGTTGATTTAACAACATGTTAACGTTGATTGAAGGTTAAGTCAACGTTGAATCAACATTGGGAACAGCGTAGACTCAATGTTGGACGAACGTTAGTGGCTTTTAACAGTAAACAACGAAATTTTAAAGTGGTTATTCGATGCCTTGATTCAACGTTGTTCTCAAACGTTGTTTCAACGTTGGTTCAACTTTGATACACTGATGATTGTCAAAGTTGATTCAACCTGTGTTCTACGTTGAACCACCGTTAATTCATTGTTGAGCCGATAATGTCGATTCAACCTTGGATCAACGTTGACGCAACGTTTGCTGATATCGTTGATTCAATCATCGCTAAGCCGGACATTCGTAAGTCGAATCAACGTTGAATCACTGATCTAGTAACTTTGAATTAAAGTTGATTGAAGGGTTTCGGGAAAGTTTAATTAACGTTGATTCAACTAACGTGCTCTCTTAGGGTTACACATCATATTATTTTATCACAAAACGTGACGTTTCCGTTCCAAATGATTCAATTTCATTCTCAAAAGTAGGAATAAAGAAGACATTTCGTAGGGAAAAGAAGAGTTCTCTAGATACAGTTTTAAACAGAAAATAATTTTCATACCTAGACAATCCATTCCTCCTCGTTTTATTAATAACATTTTACATCTACATCAACTCGTAGAAATATAACGTAGTTAACTCATTTTCTTCCCTGAATATTACTTCATCATACTTAACCTAATGGCAACCGCCATATAATAAGTCCCTCATTCAAAGTTGCCTTTCAGTGGGTGACTTTCTTTCAAACTCTTACAGCCCACTTTTTCTCGTCAATTTACTCAATTGCCTCCTATTTACCGGACTATTTTGCTCCCTCCTCGTTGGCTCGACTAAAACCTAAAAAAGCCGCAAAAAACTCGCTTCTATACTCTCCGGAATTTCGCCCGAGCTCGCTCGTGCATCGTAAACGAACAGCCCGAATCCCCTGCAATCAGCGTCCCGACATCTCAATAACCCGGCTTCCTTCCCGAAAAAGCGCGCTGGCCGCACGAAACTAGCGTGACAATTAAAAAAAGCGAGAGTCGAAGAGAGCGAAAAAGCGTTGGCGGGTGACGAAGCGAGTCAGTGAGCACGATCTCAATGGTCATTCTCGCTGGTCGGGGTTGGCCGGTTGGTTTGGCCCACTGGAGCGCACACCCGGAGGAAGCACACCCGCCGGAACGTGGCACGCTTTGTAGTTCGTGCTGGTGCGCGCGGCGCTCGGCGTCGCATCGCCGACGAGGACGCCGGTCGCCGGAGCGGCGGTCGCGCGAGCGAGACGCGCGAGCGTCACAAAGAACACGCGGCACCGCCGAAAGGGAACTGCGCACCACTAGCCGGAACCGTTCATGGCGCAGTCATCGCGACCATCTTTCGCGTTTGCGGATCTGCATACACGAACGTCCATGCGAGGCGCGATCCCTCGGCGATAGCGATGCCAGGGATCGCGCGCCGTTAAAGGCCCCGCCAACGGCCGGCCAATTCATAAAACGGCGGACGAGATTTTCGATTTTATTTCGTTAATTAATTTGCGGCTTTATCGGCGTTTTTAATTATTGGGACGGTTTTATGGCGCGGATGGAGGGGGCTGTAATGGCCCAGCGGATTGTTTTTATGGCCGCGCGTTGGAAACGCGCAATCGCTCCGTAGGAATGATTTTTATGGATCTGCGTTCGTGGGTTTGGCGTCTGAGATTGAGATTCGGCGATAGGCCGATGCTTTGGGGAGATGGGGTTTTATGGTTGCGACTTTGGTTATTAATTTTGGGCTCGTTTGAATGGATTTGATGGGGGACTTTTTTTCGGGGGAAATGATTTTAGAGCGGTGCTGAGAGATCGTTTTTGGGTTTGGGTGACTGGTATTGGAGCAGCTGCTGGTTAGAGAAATAGACGGGGGTTTTGTTGCAATTAAAAGTAAGTTTGTAGAGGTCTCGTAAAGTTCAGAACTAATTCGCGATTTGATATTTAAATCTATTTTTCTGGTAGTTATCTTCAACTTTTTATGATTTTGATACATTTATTCGTTTTGTGTCAAAATTATTCCCTTATACAACCATTACGATTAATAAATAATCTGCACGGATAGAAAAAGTTATTAAAATTTAGTAACAGAGAATAACAGATTTTAATAAACTGAATATGATACGAAAATTGCGGAGTGTGCAGCCTTACGAGCAGCGGTTTAGTAAGCTTTAGTTTTCAGCGAACTGCAAGTATAGTACCAAATTAGTGATCCATTTTACTAAAAATTCAAAGTATCTTCTCTCCGTGAATTTAACATTAGCTTAAGGTGATGTCTCAAGACTGCTACCACGGAGTTAGTGTCTTTGTTAATAAAAAAGTATGAACAATCCAAGGAACAATCATTTCATAACAAACTGACGATAGCGAGATTCTGTACTTTTGGGAGAATATGTCTGTCTAAAAAATAATAATTTTTAATAACGCAATTCCAGAATACTGAGAAAAAAAATCAGAGTAAACACAACTCGATTTTCGAGTTGAAATACAGCATATGTTGATCCAAGTTCAATGAGTTGTTTTCAGTAGTTTCAAATAAAAATAACTAAGGTCAGAGTTGTTTTTACTGTTTTTGTGTTTTTACTCTGAGTTGTGTTTACTTTATTTCTGAGTAGATTTTACTTTTATTTCGAGTTGTACCATTTTTACTCAAAAAAGAATTGCTTTTTACTCTAATTTTTTTCGGTGAACTAATAATTCTTCGTAATTTTGAATTTACATCGAGGCAAAATTGCGGCCAATAATTTACTCTGGAAATGCGTGACTCAAAATTATAATTTGTTAATATTCTTCCAAAAGTGCAGAATCTCGCTCTGGTCGATCTGTGATGAAATTATTGTTCATACTTTTTTTATTAACAAAGATACTAACTCCGTGGCAGCAGACTTGAGACAATGTTAGTTCAGAAAAAACTTAAAACTTAAAACTGCTTCCTGGAGCATAACAATACATAAACCTCAAATACAAAGCAGAGTTAAAAACAATCTAAAAACACCTCAAACACTTTTTTTTCCAACACACTACATTCAAACACAGCCACGAGTGTTTTCTGTCCGGTCAAACTTATGCCCTTTAAATCAAATTAAAATCAAACGCCGTGTAAAACAAGCATACATCCGTTTCCTACGGACCCCAAAACCATTTTTCTGGTTCCCCTGCAATTTCCACGCGTTTTAAACAACTCAACCCACGTTTTCATTTTTTTTTTCAACCGTCTCCTATCGACCCGCTCGACCCTCTCTTTCTATTATCCGAATTAGCGAAGCGGATAGCACAGTTCCGGAAGGCGCATTTCGTTCGGCGCGGTGCATTGCGGTGGCGCACCCTTGATTTCTCGGAGCCAACGGGCAATTATTCGTGCACGCCTTAAATAAAAGGAATAATTTTGCTGCACGACGAACAATTAACCTCGGTTTACGGTGCAACGAGTGCGCCCGGGAAGGACTCGTGCGACGTCATTGCCGCTCTCGCGCTCGGCACGCGATGATTCGCCTCGGCCGCAAGCCGCCGCGCAACATACTTCCCCTCTCCCGCCCCTCTCCCCGCGCCGCTCTCCGTCCGTCCGACATTCATCTTACTTCGCAAGAATTTACGTCCGCATAAATCCCGCGATAACGATTATTCAGCATTACCGCGCTTTTCGGCGGCTCGCTTCCAGCTGTCGATTCTGCACTTTCGCATCGATCAACGGCTGGCGACTTTCGTTGATTAACGAAAAGAAACTGCTCGAAGCAAAATATTGACGCTCGGTGTGTGTAACGGCACGCGGATTTAATGAAACTGACGTGCGCGCAATCACGATTGAAACGTTAAAGGCGCGACTGCGAATGCAGACAATTCGAGGCTGCATTATGGCTAACAAGCCGCTTTAATGAGAAATATCGGGGGAGCCACGCGGGGGGAACCGAGTCGGCTCCGAAGAAGTCATCGGCAGATGCTAACGAACGTTTTGGAGGGCATAATC
>JABFPB010003270.1:0-17558 GCA_022817645.1 Ceratoteleas bidentatus
ATTTGGGCATTTATTTGTATTCCGACTATATTCCGACTATAATCCGACCATTAATGGTCGGAACTTTTCCGCTAGGGAAGTAATGTTTATTTACAGTTATGTAACATTGACTTCAGTCAGATGACTTAAATTAACAAAGCTAAGGACATGGATAGAAATTTGTGATTTCCAAAACCAACTTTTCAGTTATTTAAAGTGAAAGTAAAGAATTGTATGTGAATCGAACACCATATTCTGTAAATGTATTGACATGAAATAAATACATGCACAACAATTCAGTAATTGGCATTCGCGAAAGCGCAATTACTTACGGGAAAATAGCTTAATAGAATAGCCTTAACCTTTTGTAGGACTGGGAATTTAACAGTTTCACAAAGCGCTGATATTTGCATTACTTTAACGAAACCAAACCAATTGTTCCTTTTATCGGTTAATAAAGGGTTATTACGCGTAACTTATTTGTAATGTAAATATTTAATACATGAAATGCATGCTATTAATGGGAGGTTCTTTTGAATTTGCTTGGAAAATTGGCAAACTTTGATATTTTTTTGTGGGATTGAGGGAAAAGGCTAATGAACTTCTGGTTCGGTTAATTCTATTCTTCAATTATTGAATAACAAGTTGAAATTTTGTCGAATTAAAAAACCAAAATGGCGATACAAAATGGCGGCTCGCGTGGACTGATGTCATAGCTCCACAACTTCAAGTCCCCGCCGTCTGGCGGTGAATTTAAATCAGAAATATTTCGCCCAATTAAAGTTCTCGAGTAAAAGAATTTGATAAAAAATAGATAAAAAATCTAAATGTGATGCAAAGCTAAATGGGATCGTATATGTTCAGATCGTATTTTGATCATTTTCTTGTACTAAAACCATGAACTCTCAGATATGATTATTATTTGAAATTGCAGGTTTTTAAGTTTTATTATAGGTTTAGGATAAATTTAAAGTTCACAGTTTTAGTACAAGAAAATGATCAAAGTCTGATCATTTACGATCCCATTAAGATTTTTATCACATTTAGATACATTTTTTATAAATTTTTTTTTGCCCAGGTTGGTGAAATGCCCTGTGGCTTATAACTAACTACAATTAAATTGGAATTAAATTGTTAAATAATTATTTTTCAGCGAGGTCAAAGTTAAAAAAGGGGGAAAAATGATAATTGTTTTTCAATGTCATAAACTTGGTCAATTTTGGTCCAATTCGTGATAAGGATACCTATCTTCAAAATTCTGATACATTTCATGTAAAAAGATTGCCAAAATGTCTTCATTCACCTGCTTCAATTTCCTTTTTTCTCCTCAGTCTTTGTTTCGCGTAATGGAACCATGTTTTGGCTACTGTATTGAATTCGAACTCCGTTAGTAACTCATAATGGCGGCACAATGTTTCTGCAAGTTGTCATGTACATGGAGAATTATAGACAATGCTAGTGGATTTGTCTTAATACGTTAATAATCGTATCACATGTTGCACACGGAGGGAAAAATTGCATAAAAAAGATCTTTCAAAACGGTATAAACTACTATATTTTGTAGTAAATTGTGACAAATTCCTAGTATAAACTGCTTCCACGCAAGGTCAAATAATGCTGTTAACAAATTACGCGCTGATTCAAACAAAAGAAAGATCGAATGCTTTGATTGTCAACAGAGTCCGCGGTGAAGTGGAAGAGTCCCCGGTTGTAAACCGCAAGATCGCGGGTTCGAAACTCTGTGTGGAAAGTGTTTTTTTTTAAGAAATACAATTTTCTGTTACTATAAAAATACAGTAATTTGAACTGAAAATAATACGAGAAAATTATGAGAAATACATGTACCAAATACTAAAAGAGGAAGCCTCGTCCTCGGAATGCTATATAATATAGTAATAATTGAGACAACTTTTCTCTCCGTGCAGGGAAAAAAGTTAATCTTCACCTCGAATAGCTATCATTGTTAACAAATCTCCAACTTTAGTGTTATTTGGGCCAAGGCCCTTCCAACTACATGCAGCAGCACATTCATGCGAAAATATTTCTCTTAAAACGGACTGGATGTGCATCGTGCTGTCACAGCCTCCGGTCTTAATTATTTTATTCTCCTAAAAATCGGTACTTGCTATACAGTTATGTTATATATTTCGAATACGACAAAACAATTTGTGCCAAAGTATATGCCCATAGAGAAATATCTGTTACAATCGGCTAAGTATTAGCCCAAGCCTGGCAGCAATTCCTGGGATACAGCCGGAATGAAACGCGTGTGTATTTTGAACTAAGATTCATAAACAATCGGCCCAACGTTGGTCCAGTTATAACAATTTACAACGTCAAATTATACAATCGACCGTCGGCACAAGCTTGGCCCTTTATTGGCTCATGCTTCGAGATAGTTATTTCGACAAATTACAAAATAAAGGTACATTATAAACTATACATGCAGTGAACATTATAATTTGTTTTCTTTCATTTCAAAACGATCGACTATCGACCGGCAGCCGCTCTTGGGGCAGGAATGGCTAGCAGTCTTGGGCCAATGGTTTCTTGGAGTAACGGCCCAAAGGCTTCCCGTGTTTCATTCCAATCTTGGACCAACGCTCAATGGCTAGGTGACAAATGGGGGCCAACGAAGCTTGGGCCAATGCTGGGTTGATGGTACATTTCCACGTAGGTGTGCTTCCACATTTGACAGAAATTTGTCTTATACATCCACCCAGAAAAATGTTACGTACTAAATAATGAATATCATAATTCATGTTAAGAATTACAACAAATCGCAATAATGCACTGAGAAAAATTGTTGTCTTTTTTGGTACATCCAACTGCAGTTGGAGCTGATACGGCTACAACTATCAGACGGTAGTTAAATCAACTACATTTCGGATGAGATGCAATTACGTTCCGATATTTCTATCTGTTTCAACTCCCGATCTAGTTCCTTCATTACCTTTCATCTCCTAAATGGGATTGATTTAATTACGGCCTGTGCAGTTATACTACCTAAGGGAGTTTAAACAATTCCCATTTAGAATAGAATCAACTTAAAAGGGAGTTGTAACCGTTATAACTCGTAACTGAAGTTGATATGACTACATTTTGCGATGAACCAACGAAGTAACTCCGAATTGTAGTTGTTCCCATTAAAACTAAAAATTACTAAAAAATAACTAAAAATTGGAGTTGAAACAACTTTTACTTCGTTTTAACAAGAGTTTGCACTTGTTCCATCTCCTATGAGTTCTCTCAGTGCACTTTACGTAATAACAATAAGGTAGGAAAACTGCAACAGGGATTGTTAGATGATATTATAATTTTCAATTTATCTCGGTAAACTGTTTGACTAACCAGTTCCGTTTGAGCTTGCTGATTGGTTTGTAGTTCCTTTTCAAATTCGAACATCTGTACAACATCTTTGAATGGAATATAATTAGGTACAATTTCTGCGTTTCTTCTTGCGCGTTCATTTCGCTCCATTTTGTCCATTCGATTGGCAAGACTTTTCAACTGAATACCCATTTTACTGCACTGTTTTAACATACCGGTTTGTAGATCTACAAATTAACGAACATGCATAGGATTTAACCCTTTATGGTCGACTAAGCTGTCCCTGTCATCGAACAATTTTGCTCTTTGCACTAGCACAAACTACAAATTGGACGATATATTGATACTTACCAAGCGTTACAACACCGGTGTACTTTATTATTACCTTCACAAAAAAAATATTAGTACAATTACTATAATTATAACAACGCTGTACAAGAGACTTATCCTTCTATTTATTATTTTTAAAACACTTATTTGTAATTTTCTAGAAGAAATTACTGTGAGTATAGTAAAAGTGATTGTAAATATCTTACTTTGTGGGATAAGTATACTCTTCTCCAGCGTTCTCATAAGTACAGTAATTTGGACAAAAAGTTTCATTCTACACTGTAAACAGATGAGTACAATTACATTACATGTAGTGTAATCTAGTTGCCACAATTAGTTACGTAATTGTACAATCGAAATGTAAAACAAATGATGGAATATATGGCAAGAATTACACTAAATGCGGATATTTACACTGCAAATGTAAAACTGGAAACCTAAAAATTGAACTTATTCGAATCATTTTATATTGAGAGTGTAATTTTATACTCGAATTGTAAAACTACATCACAATTTACGGAACAATTCTTTATGAGTGTAATTTTACATTATAAATTACGAAATCCAGCATGTAATTTTACATTGTTTTTTTACAGTGTAATATACATAACTTTTTTCTTACTGTACGAACACATTGAAACAAGTTTGCAATGTACTCCATCATTCATATTACCCATTTAATTCCACCACTGGACTTGCATATCTGTTGTTTTGAGGAAAAATAAGTTGAGTTACTGTAATGTTATTTTGAGATACTTGCGATGGAAGTTATAAAAGTAAACTTTTGGATTTCTATACGAATCTTCTATGTTTCCATTCAATGCCTTTTATGATGTCAAATGAAGATAAAGTATGTAGGTTCGTTTGAGGCGCAATTGAATGTAAGTATTTCCATTTATTTGGACAGGGCACTATCCTGGTTATTCCTCAAAGCGGTATACTTCATTGCACGGCAAAAAAGTTTATTCCATTATCCGATTACGTATAGCAAAAGAGGACTGTCTCTGAGTCAAAAGAAAGTTTCTAATGCAGTCTATGAAAATGATTGATAACAACGTGAACGACCTAATATTCGTATACAAGAGTCGCATAAGTCTGCAAATTCATCCACGATGACAATTGACTGGTTAAGCTTTATCAAATTTGAGCAAAATATACACAAGGTAATAACTTTTCAAAATTTCCAAATGAAAATAATTAAAAAAATATATTAATTTCTGCTCTCATTCAATTGTTTCTACAAATGTGATATATATCTGTTTTCCTCAAAACCAACATATGTCGTACGTGGGTTACAATAGTAACTGCTGATATAATAGTCATTCTGCTGGAATATAATGTACTCCCCTGCAAGACACTCCCGTAGTACCCCTACTGGACTTTCCATTCAGGACCCCATTACAGGGATGATATTAAGACCTGTATCAGTATGAACTCACTCCAGTCAGGGCGTAGCACACTGTTACAAATTTCCGGACTTACGCGATTCGGTGTAAGGTGAAAATGATTTCGGAGTGAAATGTCACTCAATTACGGTGTAAATTTTACTCGATGTCAGAAGTGAAAAACATAATGCGAGTTAGATGCAAAAATATTTAACAACTCAGTAAAATCGTTTTTATTTCGTTTTTCATTGCCATTATCACTATAAAATCATTTCGGACGTCTCAAAACTTGCTCTTACGATCTTTGTCAATGTTGATATAGGTCAAACCTAACCTAAAAAAATTCACTCCGCTAATGTTACACCGTTTCCGATTACACCTGCTGAGACTCCATACGGAGTGAAAATTTCACTCCGGTAACACCGCAGTTACTCCGGATTTTTAACAGTGTAGCGTTAAGTGCGGGGAGGGGGCAAGTCCCCACAGTTCAATACATTGTATAAGTTATATGTAATTTGTACATAATGTTTACATTTATTTTCGATAAATTGCTTGCGAGATACTACACAAACCTGGCTGTTTTATTCCGGCATTTTTCGGGATCAGATTATTTTGAGGCAGAGACGAATTGCAATTGATTGTCATGGTACTGCTGAAGTCCTCATCTTCCACGTTATCCTGAACATCTGCAACACATTTTGATTAACGTCACAAATATTATATTAATATGAGTTCCATGCATATCGAGAGAAAATTGCGGTTATTTTACATCCGCTACATCATGTTCTCTATACAAAAAGTCCATTTTCTATATTGTTCAACGTTTGCATTGGACACTGAACTAATAATCAATGCACTTTTAATACCGAATGTATTATTGTAAAACCTTCAGAATTGTTTAGCATATTTTTGCTAATCCAAGAAACCACTTGATCCGAAGTTGATGCCCCGAGAAGAAATAAAATCTCTGATAAATTCTGAAAAATACTCTGAAAAACTGAAAAACTCTGAAAACCTGTGAAAACCTGTGAAAACCTCTGAAAAGTTCTGAACACCTCCGGCAGTCCCAATTTAGAGAATTTTTCAGATTGTCAGACTTTCGAACATCCCAGTTTTACAGTAACTTTGAACATCTCTGAAAAAATCTGACAATCTCTCAAAATTGGGAATGTCATAAGTTTTCAGAGAATTTCAGAGTTTTTCAGAGTTTTCCTGAGTTTTTCAGAGTTTCCATTTCTACAAGGGCTCTTGCTGATATTATTGTTCGTATTACATGACTGGACTAATGGTATAAATACTTTACAGCCCTAGTAAATATTGTCTCTATGCTGAAATCAGGGCCTGATGAGGATGCCACGTCACCTCATCAGAAACTCATTAGGCATCCATATGAGGCCCTGACTATCGATGTAACGGTTGGAATTGAATTGGGCATTATGAGGAATCCTCATCACACTCATATTGGTCCGAAAAAATATAATGACTGAGACGCGAATTGAACCGTCGATGCACAGTTTATAGTTTGTTTGACTTGTCCCCGAGCTATTGGAACATTACATGTATGCGCGACTGGGATATGAATATCGTACTACCAGGTTATGATGTGGCTTGCCTTATCATAGCCTGATGAGGCCCTGATCATGTTAGCCTCATCCAATGATGTGGCATTCAAACCGAAACCTGATAAGGCCATGATCAGGTTGCCGTATCATAACCACATCAAAATTACCTGGTTAGGACCTGATCAGTTTTCCTGAAGAGGTCCTGATGTGGCATGCCACTGAAGGGGCATGCCCCATCAGGGCCACACTGATTCCAACCGTTACATTCGACTCAATGCCTCAGTGGAATACCTCATACGGGCCTCGTATGGTTTTGATTAGGAATCCTTTGATCATGTTTGCCACATCAATTCCTGATAAGGCCCACACGTCTGATGTGGCATGCCACATAACATTTTCTACTAGGGAGGGATTAGGGAGACCATTTACATATTACCTACATTTGTTTATGTCTGCATGTCGCGCACTCTTAACTATTATGTCTTCGATAATGCGTGGTCTGGATTGCTCTTCAGTCGTATGCCTCAGCTTTATCTGTTCAGAGTTTATTTGTTTTTCAGGTTCCTCTGTACCTACAAATTATGCTCTTTTATTATTCTCTTCAAGATATCTGAATTATTGTAACAAAAGAGATTTTTTTTAAGATAAATTCAAAATATCAATCCATGATAGCCAAGGGTTATTCAAACGATTTACGTAAAGTTTGCATAATAATATACAATAATATACAATAATATACAACATAATGAAGTTTGCATAATAAATCTAACTCAGTATTGTCAAGCTATATTTACATAAATCGTTAACAGATATCAATTTTTCATAGTGATATTATCAAGTAAAACTGCTTCAATAAACATTTTTGTACTTTAAGGACGAGTCTTTCATCAAATTTGTATATGCAAATAATTAATGTCTGTTGCATAAATTTAAAGGTTACTTTTTATGTATGCCATTCCACTTTCAAATGCCCAATGAATCACATTGTTCCACAACAATTATTGCCAATTTCGGGTCAATGCAATTTTAGGTTGGATTGACCATTGGACCATTGCACCATTGGAAACTCTAGAGAACAACATAGTATTTTTCTAAAAAAACAGCGAAGGCAGAAATAAAGATATTTGAAGAAATACATGAAAAAACGCTGATTTTCCTCTCTCTCCCATACAGAAATATATCAATTTTGACATCAAAGTTGGTATGTCGTTAATTAGTTATCCCGCATAGCAGGCGGTCAAAGTTGTTTCAATTAAAAGCTGGTAATTTGAATACAAATTATATAAACTTCTGGTTCATTCTTGAAAAATTGTCTTAGTGATAGTACTACCTTAAGGCTTGTGTCCAATGCTACTCTGTAAAAAGTTTTTCATTACAGTGAATTCAGATGAATTGAAATTTTCAATTCTTTTGAATGCCTATGAATCGACAATCTGTATTCCGTTTACGGAATTCAGAGTACTATTTTGTACTAACAAAACAAGACACGAGTTCAAATGTTATTCATTTCACTGTTTACAAAATAACATTACAATTTAACCACATCAGTTTCATTACTGTAATAGAAATTATCTTCTAACGAATATAATTCATTGTGTTTTTTACATGTGGAATCAATTCCGGAGGCAAAACTTCTATTCTATTTCCGGAATTGAATAGCATAGAAAACATTGAAAATGAATTCTACACTTGCAATCAGTTTATAGCTGGACTTTCTATTCCATTTCCGTAATAGGATAGAATTGAAAACATTGAAATTAGATTCCATACGTGTCATCAAATTCTCTCTTGGAATAGAAATCGATTTGGTAGAATTTACATTTCAACTTTTCTATTCCAACTACACAGATTGTCAATTGAGAAGTGTACAATTGCATTCTTCTGAATTCACTTTAATCAAAAACTTTTTACAGGGTAATTACAAAAATCTTAGAATCAATGGTTTGGAGGGGAAAGTGATGTTTCGTTATTTAAACAATATTCTCATCACATGTTGATTTTATTGATCAGAGCGAGATTTTGCCTGAAAATCAGCGGTGTTTTCAGCTAACTGTCGAATATTTTCGGAAGTGCATTTATTAGAAAAGTGATTCTCGTTTTTCTGTTTTTATATTAGAGGTTGACGGTCACATTAAAAACAAGAAATACGCAATTCTTGAAAATTGCTATAAAAAATAGTTTACAGTTAATTCGATAGTACTTAGTTAATACTCGGATTGTCGCGTGGTTTAAAGATTTTAACGCAGATTTGATTGAGTTATCTTAATTTTTATTCTAATGACGTAACACTTTTAGAACATGTTTTGATGGTAAATGTAAGCAGAGGTGGGAGCCTTAACCTCAAACGAATGCAATCGTCAATTTATTGTTACACACAAATAATATCTACATACAATTAGGATAAGCCAATATATTAGTATGCGTTATTTTTAATGCATTCATATCACAGATTTATGTAAATTTTATGTCAAATGGCTGAGTTACATTTGTATGAATTTTATGTAAATCGTGTACATCATGTTTACATGCAGTTTCCGTAAAATTTACATGATGTTGGCTATCAGGGACTTTAATTTGACAAATAATAATTTTTCGTAACATAAAATCATTTCCAATCGCAGTTAAAACAAAGGTTTATTTTATTTAAGAGCTACAGTAACTGAAAAATTAGCCTACTGTCGATAAAATCATCCTCATTTTTTCCACTATTTCTGTCGATGTCATCTACAACGCGTAGCTTGGAAATCGTCTTTGGTGTTTTCATACGTGCTTTTAGCTCTGAGTAGACATGTTCGTCAACTTGCTCTTCGACTGTAAATGAAATGAATTATGAACTTGAAGAAACCCCAAATGTTGTGGCAAAAGAGCATTGGCCTGAATCTCACTGACCTATGACGCCTCTTGTTTAACAACTTGAAATACATATAAACCTTAGGAATGTTTTATCATTATAACAATGTTGTGCCAACGTTGTGCCGAACGTGGGTTGAACACTATTTGTAAATGCTGGGCCAACCGTCGGTCCACGATACACGGGGAAAATGTTGATGCTAAATCAACATATTTTTTATGCTAAATCCAACATGTTTCATAAGTCAATATATTGATGCTAATTCAACATCGAATATCTGCTGAGTTAAAATCGAAAAAAAGTTAAGGTTAGGTTACGTCTTGTTTTCGCACATACTAGATGTTAACTCAGCAGATATTCGATGTTGAATCAGCATCAATGTCTCCACATCGAATATTATGTTAATTCAGCATCAAAATTTTTTCCCGTGAAGGCTCTTTTGTAAGCTGACAACGGGACTATGTTGTGCCAGCTATGTGTTCGACAGTTGGTGGCTGACGTTGTGCCAACATTGGCCAGCAGTCATTGTCGTTATATCATCTACCGAAAATGTCACCCGCAAGTCGGCCAAAGGCCAACGCTGGGCCCACCGTGGGCCAGGTGCTTCCCAACGCTTGGCCCAGTACTTGGTCAGTACAGATATCGACATTCGGCAAACAACGTTCGGCCAAAATTTTACTGACCGTTGGTTCACTTGTGGAAACAGACTGTTTGATGATGTTACTATAATGTTTCGGCCAATGCTGGGCGAACGTTTGGTCTGCCATTCAGTGTAAATTTGTAGTGTAAAAAACACGAAATTGTACGTTATTTACCACGTTAAATTACATGAAAACTGTAATTTTACGCGAAAACCACATAAAATTACATGAAAATTGTAATTTTACGTGAAAACCACGTAAAATTACATGAAAACTGTTATTTTTCGTGAAAACCACGTAAAATTACATGAAAAATGTTTTTTAAGAATTCGGATAAAAGAAATATCGAATTCTTAAGGGGACTCTCCACGAAAATGGCTATTTTCGTCAATTGTAATCCAATCAACTTGATTTTTCGGTGTTTTGTCGAATTTAGGTGCCTTAATAATAATCTGTAGGGGAAACACCAAAAACATCAATTGTTAATCATTAATGAACAAAAATGTGTACAAAAGCCCCAATTTTCAAAAACTTAGTGGGAACTGAAATGATAATCAATTTTATTGTTCTAAGCGCCATTTTGTTTGCAATTAGGAGGATAATAAAAATTACGGACGGATTTTTAATAACTATCACCAAACAAAAGTTATAAACATTAATGTGAAAAGATGCCAAAAATTTTCCAAAAAATGTGTTTTTTTACTTTACTGTTAATAACATCGCGAAAAACTACTGTTAACAAAATACGTCCGTATTTTTCCTAGATAATTGAATTCCGAACAATTGTTAAAAAATTTAAGAAAATCGAATGAATATTGAGCTCCCACTAACTTTTCGAAGTTACAAAATTGATAATAATGAGTTATCGAGAAAAACGTATTTGAAACCCATAAAAGCGTGTTATAAGTGTTGACATCGATGTGTATTATTATTATTTATGCATTTTTAACAAATATTGCAAAAAAAGAAAAGCACCATTTCAAAGAGTACACTTGAAAGTATCCGAACGCGCTAAAAAAAATTTTATCGAATTTTCATAATTTTTGCCTGGAGAGTCCTCTTAAACCGCACATATTTCGATGATAAACACTTTGGCATATTAACAGCGTTAGGGAAACTTAACATTACAAAATTCCAATTCTTATCGAAACTTTACGCGTTTCACGTAAAAATCCACGTTTTTCACCTAACATTTCGTGAAATGTCAAGGCAACTGAATTACGTGATATATCACATAATTTTGCAGAACTCAATTTACAGTGTTGTTTATCGTCTGGCAAATTACTACTTCACGATTATCATCTCATTTGTAGACTAATTCTAGGCCAGCGTTATGCCAACTGTTGGCTGAATATCAGCTAACCTTGGTAATCTTGGGCCAACCGTCGGCCCATAGGGTCTTCTGTATGCCAACAACGGAACAGAGTCGTCTCACAACTGTATTCGAACATTGGTCGCCGACATTGTGTCACACGGAAAAACAATTTAACATAGCACAAGTAAATATTTTATTGAACCACCTAAACTGTTGAACTGATATTGACTCAAGTAAACTGTTTTGCCTTGGCAGGTAAACAAACTTATTTGACTGGGTTTTTGAAATAGGTTGTGTTGTCAGCGCAATTCAAGTAAACATTTACGAGAATCAAGTAAACAGTTCACTCATTTTAGAAATATTTTTATTTGGGTTAAATAAAAACGTTAAGTAAATCTGTTTAACTGAAAATAGTCCACTGTAGACGTGTGACAAGTAAACATTTTATGTAGTTCATTAAAATTTCATCAGTTAAATACATTTACTTGCGATCACACTTGATATTTTTCCGTGCAACGTTGGCGCAATTGTTACAATCGGAAAACTGTCCACTTTTCTACATTGGTGTTGACGGTTAACCGTTTTCCCACCCTTAAAATTGTAGGCTTTCTGCGTCCTCGGGAAGAACAATCCCCGATAGAACTAGATGTATATAATACATATATTAGACGGACATTCATACATAAAATATATATACATATAATATACGTATATTATACATATATTAGATGTATATACAATTTACGTTCTATCAGGGATATATCTGACACTATATCTGTGTCTGCCTGCACAACACGGCAGATACTTTGATTTCGTACTAGTTTGCAAAACACTACTTCAGCTTGTTCAGCAAGAGCACTCGTGAACCATGAGTTCCTTCCCTAGTTGTGTATTGTACTATCTTGTATACAAAGAATCGTTTGCTCGTAGAGTACACTGGAAAAACAAGTGTCTAAGTTTTATACACTTTTGGTGTAATAGACACCAAAAGTGTCTACGAACTAGACATCTTTTCCATAAATAGACACCAAAAACTACACTAAAAACTACTAATAGAACTACAACTATCCTTATCAGTGAAAAATATTTTCAAAATATTTTAGAAATATTTCAAAAATATTTAGAAAATATTAAACAATTATTTTAATCGGACATATAATATTTCTAAAAATTTTTTTAATATTTAAAAATATTTTTAAAATATTTTTAATAATATTTAAAAATATTTAAATATATTTAAAAATATTTTTCACTGATAGGGATTATACATATACTAGATGGACATTCCTACATAAAATAGATATATACATTTAATATACGTATATTATTCATATATAAGATATATTTACAATCTATGCTCTATCAGGATACAGTTCTACAATATTTTGACAATTCACCTGTAATGCGGTATGCATGAAAGATACTAAATTTTTAATTATTTACCATCTGAAATTTTTCCAGTTGCTACTGCACTGTGCTTCGAAATGTGTGGTGAATTTTCAGCCCTTGACTGCGACACTGCATTCAGACTGTAGTCGTATGGAACGTTTTGCTGCGAGTCTTCTTTTTCTGTAGCATCTGACTCACTGTCCGATGAAGATATACGTTTCTTTTTCTTGACTCTAAGCCCTTTGCCTAATTTGGCCTCGTCGCTAGTATAGGTCTCATTCGCAGCTCGTTTACGCGCTTTGTCACGCGTATCTATGTAAGATGTAAATATTGTCAATCACGTAACAATCCCAATCTTTTCTAATGCTGGTGGATTCACTGGAAAAAAAGTGTCTAGTTTTTAGACACTTTTGGTGTAATAGACACTAAAAGTGTCTAGGAACTAGACATCTTTTCCGTAAATGTAAAACTGGTGTCTCAGTATTAGACACCAGTTTTTCTAGTGTTATGGTAAACGTAGGGATTGTGAAATAGAATTGTTATATTATCGCTATATGTTATGGAATTTCTCGACTTCAAACTAATGAAACATTGCTGCTAGTAAGTATATTTATTATAGACAAACATATTTTCCAACAGAGAATCATGAAACAAGTAATGTGGCTGAAGTGCGGGACGTTACGCATAAAGAAACACTAATAAAAAAATGATAGCAAAACAACCCACTATATGAACTAGTAAGCTATTTACATATATTTCACACTAATGTGCAATCTGTATACATACTTTATCCAAAAAGTTCGCGGAAAAAAGACTCATTCCAAAACGCTATTGATAAGCAAACATAATTCATTTATGTTTCTCTTCATAGATTCGGTTCAAGTTTTGCACATCCGTTGGAAATAACATACAGATAGTGTGTGCGAAATATGAAATGGAAGAGGCAACTATAAGTGCATTAAATAACTATTATGCATCACGTGCACGGTAAGTGGTGACTTACTGCCTCGGGAACGCGGCGGTAAGTTACACATTACAGCTCAAGCGGTAAGTTAATACTTACCACCGATGAGGCTGTAATATGCGAATTACCGCCGCGTTCCCTCGGCGGTAGTGACCACTTAAGAGTGTTATAGCTATCATATTTGCGGCTAAAATGGCATATATTTCAATAATTGAATTGAATAAAGTTGATTTTGTAATTTATTGCAGTATTTTAACAAATTTACATAAAGTTACACTAACAAACTGACTATAGTACTCTTTCTGCCTCTTTCTGACACATTGTGTTCAAATTTAAAGCGTGAATAATTTCAGTGTAATATCACTGAATTACGGTGTGAATTTTACTCTGTGTCATGAGCGAAAAATATATTACGAGTTAGATTCCAAAATATTTCACAACAACTCAGTAACATCGTGTTTATTCCGTTTTTCACTGCTATTACCAGTATAGAATCATTTTCGAAGTGTCAAAACTTGCTTTTTCGATCTGTCTATGTGAAAATGGGTCAAACCTAACCTTAACAAAATTAATCCGCTAATGTTACACCGTTTCGGATTGGACATGCTCAGACTCCATACGGAGTGAAAAATTCATTCCTGTAACACCGTAGTTACTCCGGATTTTTTACAGTGTAGACATGCACGTTCTATCTACATTATATTACAATTGTCTAACTTTATCACTTTCATTAATTAGAAAGCTTTTATAATCAGAAATGTTTTCTGTAATGCAACGTAAATTATTGCTTACACACTTCTTCTGTGTGTGTAACTGTAATACTAACCGTAATATTTCGGAGGATCGATATCGAATAGCTCGAAGTTGTCAGCAGTTATGGGAAGTGTTGATGGATTTTTCAACAAATACGGAGTTCGTGAGTAATCTTTCGGCCACCAGCAAGCAAACTTATCACCCGTCTTCCAAATCCATGTCTCCGGGACCTCGTTGGTCAACTGACTGTCCTTGAAAACAACTACAGCGTACCTCATTTTTTAAGTGCTGTAAAATATGAAGCATTGTCAATAAAAACGATGAACAAATAAAAACAGAACAATACTAAATTACGAAACCGTCCAAAAAACTGCGTCAGTCGTTACAGCAGGCTTCTCGGATTATAACAGTATTAAGTACAAAATAATTACAAGATTTTAATATTGATTGTTTCAATATGGAAACCTGAATCCAGAAATGTTGTAACAACAATTTTGTTATGAAATTATAAACATGTTTCAATAAAGTACACATTTTTGATATAGGAAGAATTTGTTTCTCATGAACAATTTTCAACATTTTCTATACTAAGGAAAATTTTTCCACGACAATAATTTCTATAATTTCTCGATTCTTTGAAAATGTACCACAATTTTGCAATTATTTTATTTGTTCAATTCCTTTTTTATTTTTTAAATTTGCAAAATTAAAAAAGTGAAATTACAATTTCTGTTCAATATGTTAATATTCACAAGTGTTGTATAAAGATGTCTAAGACAAAATATCATCTAAAATAATTGTTTTCATTCCTTTTTTAATAATATCTGTAAAACTAGCGCCACATGACACATCCTATTTGTAAATATATCCTAATTCTATGTCAGGTGTAATTCTGAAATATGTACGTCAATTGTGTCAATTCCCATAACAGCTACTGTATTTTTCGGTAACTTTGACAATTTATATCTCCTCTTCTAGCGAAACAATTTCGTTAACGTTTAGGAGAATACAATTAATCACATATATTGCATATAATGAATTAATCATATAATACGTTGAACATACATTACAGCTCCAAATACATAAATGTATACGAATTTTATAAATTTATAAAATTCGTTTAAGTTCTACGAATGTTCGTAATACGTGTTGGAAATGTCGGATGCAAATTTCCCGATACTTCCCAAAAACCTAGTTTGGTTTGTGAATCAGTGGGAACTGACAACACGGGTACTGCATTTGTACACGTTAGTTTTCCATGGAAATCTTTTTTTCCGTTGCAGTAGTGCTGATAATGCTAATTTCTAAAAATTTTGGTGTAAAATGTTTCTGTAACTAATCAGTGAATTTGCGTGAAACTGATGGAAATGAAATATTAGCTACAAACGAACCCAACTTCGAAATTTCCTTGAATTCTCTGTCATTTCACTTTACTTTGACTTTACTCTCCGTACTGGTGCGAATGACAAAACTAAGATACCGATTTTCTGTCATTGTTATATATTTTATTGCATTTGCCGTACTTTTAGTTTTATAGTTTACTGGAGAAATACCTTAAATTCTCTAAGTGTTTATAATAACCAAATTGTCAACCAATTGACAGATATTGTAATTGCTTCAATTATTCATAAATTTCCAAAATTTTTACATTCACATAAATTGACAAATGATGGTTAATTTCATTTTTAGACACACAGCGATGTAGACTAATCATTTGTAAAAAAAAGAAAAATCGGACCAACAAAAATTATACATTTGAAATTGAACTTTCCTTTTCTATCCTTTCCACTTTCAGCCATTTCCAATTTTAGACTTTTTATATTATACATTGCAAACTGAGCTTCCCTTTTTTATACTTTCCACTTTTAGCCATTTCAAATGTTACACAATCCCTATAAAAAAATCCTACCTGGGACCCTACGTGGGATCCTATGAGGGATCCTACGTGGGATCCTATGAGGTATCCGACGTGGGATCATACGTAGGATCCTGCACAGTATCCTACATAGGATATTGGCATGGGATCCTACGTAGGATCCCACGTAGGATCCTACGTAGGATTTCTATAGCCGGTATAAACGAGACCCCATAAAAATTCCCACCTGGGATCCCACCTAGGATCCGACGTAGGATCCCACGTAGGATCCCACGTAGGATCCCACATAGGATCCGACGAAGGATCCCACGTAGGATCCCACGTAGGATTTGTATAGCCGATATAAATGATAACCTATCAAAAATCCTACGTAGGACCCTACGTAGGATCCTACGTGGGATTGGACATGACAATATAATATAAAAGGTAATGAAAAAATTTAATTGCCATTACTGGGATTCCAACCCCCGTCCTTTCACGCAGAAGTCTGAAAGTATAACCACTCGGCTAAAGTCGTTATATCTTCAAGATTGGTTTAAAAGTCAATGGTTCTTCTTTATGTTTATTCGAACTATTTGAAATATTCGTATTATTTGAAATCATATAACTTTTAAATGAGTCTTTAAAATATAACGAACCTAGCGAAGCGAGTCCCGACGATTAATCGTCGGGACATCGTCGGTACATCGTCGGGACTCCGTTTTAATACTTTCTCGACGATTTATCGTCGGGACATCATCGGGACTATGTCAAGACACTTTTCCTGACGATTATCGGGACATCGCCGGGATTTCGTAAGATCACCCTTTCTGTACATAAGTAGTGGAGTAAAGCCGGTTTGAGATATGCAAATGAGATCTGAAACCGGCAGGGTGTATGTCACAATAAAATTGGGGGGTTTTTGATTGAAGGGGGGTTTTTTATGCCACCCCCCGAACCCCCACTCTTACTTGATAAAAAAATCTTGTTTAAACAATCGCAGCCCCCTCCCCTCGCCCCGCCTGATATTGCCGATCAATATCTCAAACCGGCAGGGCCTAAAAGTATGTCAGCAAGAGAGAGGCTTTCTTTCGAGGGAGGGGGGCCTAATAGTTTTTGAACGGGGCACCTACTTTCGTCAAGACCCATCCCCTCCCCTGCACGTTTTCCCGATAGATAGGTGTGCACACGGGATACTCAAGTG
>JABFPB010003271.1:0-17559 GCA_022817645.1 Ceratoteleas bidentatus
CCATACAGAACGGAAGTTTAGAAAAGGTTATAATGTCGCTTAGAGAATGTTGAAATATGGTTTAGTAAACGTTACTTTGGAAATAACGTTTACTAAACCATTTTTCAACATTCTCTAAGCGACATTATAAGCTTTTCTAAACTTCCATTCTGTATGGGATACATTTCCATTTCTTAGAGTGTTACTTATATTCAAAATCCCCCTAACTCTTCCCCAATTTTACATTTCTTCTCACTCCTGTTTGGTCAACTCCCTAATTGGTCAGACCAACCAAATCAACGTTCCCTCCAACCGAGATTCGTCGCGTATTCGAAATTCGCGGCTCGCTTTATGAATAATGATCGGCTCGAACCACCGACTATTTTCCTCCACTGTGACGACAGCAGCCTCGCGACGGGAACTCCAAAAAATAGTGCCGGATCAACACGATCAACATTCCCGTAAACCCAATTTACATTTCGTCGTCGAAAGGTCCGGTCGTCGGAAATGTCGATGGCTGACGGGAAAGGGCGATGGTTTACCCCGATCGAACTTAATCAATGTCCGTCGTCGCAGACATTTCAAGTGACCCTTCGGCCCGAAAAAATTGGCGAAATTTCGCGAATTATCGCATTTAAAGCTCCGTCTCGGTCGTTTCCCCGTCAGATACACGCGACGTGCAAGTTCGATCATCTTCGAGCCAATCGGCCGACTCCTTTTCCGCGCGCAGCAACCGTGCAGACTCGATTGACATTTAAACGCGCGCGCTGCGAATAATTGAACGTGATTTTCGCAGACTCGGAGTTTGCACAAAATGGAGCGGCGCGGTAATTGCCGCTTGTCTGACCTGGTGACTTCGGCGAGGCGTATAAAAATAATTTAATCTGTCTACATATGCCACGCAAATTGACTGCTCTTTGTCTGCGATTATTCCGCGCGCGGTAATATTTCAATTAAAAGCGAATTACTGCAAAATTGATGCCGATATAAACGCGAAAAAAAAACATGAAACCTGTCTGGCGCATCAATTATTACGCAGACGCGCGATCAAGCTTGCATGAGGCATTGTATATTTTAGACATATTTTAATAGCGGTCTGATCCGACAACGCGCGATTAACGCCGCGACAACGAGGACTACATGAAAAGTTGTGAAAAGGTAAGTTTGGATTGTGTTGTTTGTTTGCATGCTGGCGGAAAAAAGGGTTGAAAGCTGTGTTTTCTCAAACTCACCGAGAAAAATCTGAAAATCTCTGCAAATCCGAGTTTTCTTCGAAAAACTCTGAATTTTGAGAGGTTTTCAGATATTTTCAGACATTTTCAGACATTTTCAGAGATATTCAGACATTTTCAGAGATTTTATTTCTGCAAGGAACTAATGAAAAAATGCTACGTAATCGTATGTTGGTACCACCTAAATGAAAAACACTACAGGAATTTGTAGGTTATTATGACATGATGATTTCCCTCGGCGTAATGCTTGAGTGATTTTCGGAGGCTGATTTTCGCGTTGCTTTCGCCTCCGGGTTTTCGCGTCATCTCCATCGGCAAAGTCACATGGCCGGCCGATGGGACGCCGTGGCGGTCGTGATATAAATTATAATTAGTGTAGCCTGTAATGCCCTTTGAATAAACAATCAACGAGCAACAACAGCAACCATCCGAGAGCTCTCATTCGTTTAAGTTCCAAGCTCGCTATCCCTACTGCTCATCCTATTTACGCGTTTCTGGGACATTGGATATTATCTCGCGTGCATATTCAGCATGGCCATTACACATTCATTGGCGCACCTTTTTCCCGGAGTTTTGGCTTTCCAACATTCAGGAACTGGGCTTGGCGAGTTTTATTTTCGTCGGAAGAAATTCAAATGGAAATTTGGAGGGTGTTATCGAATGGAATTTGGAGAAGTTTAGATTTTTTAATGAGAGGGTATTTTCATGTTTTACTGAGCTGAAATCGCTCTTGAAATGTTTAAGTTAGCAAGTTGTTTAATGAGTCTTTTCATAAGTTGAATGGATCTCAATATGATGTATTACTTCGGAGATGCTTTAGTATCATCTAATGTTTTCAACGCGTCTAATTAAAAAAATCCTTGCTGAAGAAAGAAAACCCCTTAATCTTCTGAATTAAAAAAGTCTGTTCGAAATCACTACACAATGTATAATGTATATTTCATCGATCTTTCAGTAAATTAGATTGCATACCTCCCCTAAAAACACATGTAATTTCAACGCAGAGTATTCGCCGATAACTGAGAGACGAAAATTCCCTGGCGAATTGCGGATATTTCTTCGAAGAATTTCTGTCTCTCCTTCTGAATCTCCTATTTCGAAAGATGTACTATTAGGGTTACTATCTCATCTATAACATTTACAGCGCACTTCGTAATTTACCCTACGAAAACAAGACGGTTTTTTAACTAAATCCGTTTAGTTAGCACAGTAAAGTTTTATTATGCTATTTAGCACAAGAAACAACATTTTTAGTTCATATAAGCAAATTTTAGTTGGTTTTATTTACAGTTTGGTTTATTGAGTTTAAATGTGCTAAATAATTGAATGAGAACTAAAATCTAGTTGGCAACTAAATAATTTTATCAATGTACGAACCAGTTAACTGATTCGTCTTAACTTGACATTTTTTATTTGATTGAAAAATCTAAAAAAAGAACCTTTTACTTAAAAACAAACGCTATGTCTTTCAAAATTAATTTGTTTGTTGCAGACCGAACGTACTGTTCAATGAAAAATCCAACTTCAGCGACGGAAAATTATTTTCTTTTTCTCAGAATAACATATTTGTTTTGTACTGAAATCCATGATCTTTCCTGTAGAAAAAAAGTTTGACTTTCACTGGACAAGAAGAGTTTAAACGACATTTTTTCCTCCAAAAAATTATTTCATTCATACACGAACATTCTCACGTTGTTTTGAAACTAAGCAACTTTGATTTGCCAAATCAGTAAAACGAAATTCGTCACTTCATTCAAGGTAGAAAATCCTTTACATTAAAAAGGAATTTACATTATAGTTGCCATGTTTTGCCACGATTTTTCAAAAATTAAATAATTCGATTGTACATACTTTGAAGAATATGTACACAAAGTTTCAAGTTGAAATTCGAATTATTGACGAAGTTGTATATTGACGAAGCTTAAGTTGTAGCTTAAGTTGTAATTTAAAGATTTTTTTATTCTGCTGTCGATGAATGTATTTATTTTTGCATTCATTTCATTTAAACAATTTTTACTAAAAAGTGTCCAAAAAACCCAGGAAAAAATGTGTTTTTTAAAGCCACTTTTCAAATGAAATTTGCAACTTTTTGGATTATAAAATCATTCATCGGCGATAAAATTTGATGCATTTTTTGATTTTTTGATCGAAAAGTTTGTTTTTTGCTACATGAGGCGGAATCTTGTATACCAATACGGACTGCTGCAAAATCACAGCTTTATCAATTCGATTGTCGCCATCTTTGTTTTGGTTTTTTCCACTCTTTCTAAATTCGTAAATTTTCTTTAGAAGTAGAAGAATAAAATTTACGAAGTCCAGCACTGATAAAATATATCATTCTCTTCTAAAAAATACCCAAAAACTCCTCTTTTTGTCATTTTCGTAGCTTCCCCCCAACTCAAAGTCTTCCTACATTTAACCCCCGCGATTTTTCTCAGTGTACCCGCGCGTCAACTATCAACTCTCCACTACCTGCTTCCTACAATCCACTTCGCAAATTGAACGAACCGTTTCTCCCGATGCACCGAAGCGGCCGTC
The DNA here is from genome assembly GCA_022817645.1 of Ceratoteleas bidentatus. Taxonomy (NCBI): domain Eukaryota; kingdom Metazoa; phylum Arthropoda; class Insecta; order Hymenoptera; family Scelionidae; genus Ceratoteleas; species Ceratoteleas bidentatus. The sequence goes on from JABFPB010003271.1 coordinate 3,750, forward strand.
TTCGGTCGCTTCCGCACCGCAACAGGACAACAAGCGGACCAGCGCGACCCGATCGGTCGAAAAACACGTTCGACGGGCACGGCTCTGCATAATTAACGCCGGGGATAATTGGAAAGTGGGTGAAAATGTAGCGAATAATGACGTGTACTTTGCCGCGGGGCCACGCCCACATCCGGCGAAGTCTCGCAGATTAAAAGGGTAATAATCAAATACAGTTGCCTAATTCCCCAGCATCCCCTGTAATCCCAAGTAAAATATATTCCAAGGTGATTCGCGGGCGGCCCGAGTCAGACAGACACAGTCAGTTAAATATAATCCGGCGCGGTGTTTGTTACTTCTTACTCGAGCGCGGGGGCGCTCGCGCCGTCTCGCTCGAACCGCCCTTTCCGCCTGCCGACCCCGCCGCGGCCTCGTTCTTTCTCTCTCGGTCGCCCGCGCCGAGCAGTAGGCCCAAGCGCCCGAGAGCTCACGCGCGGAGAACAAGGGGTTAAACTCGTTCATTATTCAGCCGTTCATTATATATGAATAAATTTTCCAGCAATGCCGAGATAAAGCTGCCAAGTTTTAGGCGCTCGCCTCCTGCTGAATATTTAGGGCTGCTGTCACGCAATATCGTTATGCTCGTCTTCTCGGGAGGAGCATCCGCGAGCTTCCTGTCGCACCTTCTGTTTAATGCAAGCGATCGCAAATCACGGCGTCCCGTGTGACAAGTCCGCGGCGCCGCCGCCAGGCAATCGCGCGCCATTATGCGACCTTTCAATTCGGTCTTATTGTTTGGAGGCTCGGACGGATGGGGCCGCGGACACTTTTCGCGGAGAGAGAGGATTTCGGGGTGAGAGGTTTTGGCGAGTTTTGGGAAGGGTTTGGAAATGAAGTTGGGGTGTAGGAGTGGGACAGTGAGAGAACTAAGTGGCAGAGGTTACTATTTTGGTTGTACGAAATACTACTGTAGTGGTAGGAAGTACAGTTTAAAGTGGTAAAGCATACTATTTGTTAAATGGTAGAAACTGGTAAAAGTTTTCCATTTGAAGTAGTAAGGGATTAGTAATGATAAATTCGAGGTTATATTTTTGTCTATCGTTATGCCATTAAACGATGACATTTGTTGTACTTTTAATTGAAAAATTAGTATTGTTCAATTTTTCAATTAACTGAAGGAGGAATGGGGTTTGCGAGGAAAAGGAGGATTTTTGTTCGGAAGCCACACTGAAAAAACTTGCTTCACTGTAGCAGCCGTACTTATTATAAATTCAGTATGGTTGATGCTTCCATACATTCGGTTGGGACAACCTTAACCATGGTTAAGGTTGTCCCAACCATATCCATAAAAAAACTAAAAAAAAATTACTCGTTTCCGACTCGTTTCCGACGCGTTTCCGACTCGTCTCCGAGTCGAAAATAAATATAAATTTATTTCAGAGATTTTTCTCAAACTCACTAACATGGAGATTCGAACTCGAGACTCCGCGGTGGCAAGTTGAAGTCGTTAACCACTCGGCCATAGTGGGTCACGTATGTCAACTGTTTTGTTATCGAGTATATATTTTGAAATTCCATCGAAACGGAACTCTTATACTCCATTACTTGATATGGAGTGTGACCCACTATGGCCAAGTGGTTAACGACTTCAACTTGCCACCGCGGAGTCTCGAGTTCGAATCTCCATGTTAGTACGAGTTTGAGAAAAATATCGGAAATAAATTTAAATTTATTTTAAATTAAAATAAATCCCTGAACAAAAAATTTTTTTCGTATAAAAATTGTTTCCGACTCGTTTCCGAGATGTGAACGACTCGGTTCCGACTCGGTTACGACTCGGTTCCGATCCGTCTCCGACTCGATTCTGACTTCTACCACATCGCAAATCCTGACCATAAGCAACCCAAATTCGGACTCGTTTTTGACTCGGAGACGAGTAGGAAACGAGTCATTTTTTTAGTTTTTTTTCTGCAAGATTTGGTGTACTATTTTGTTAATCTAACTACACTCTTAGAAATTTCCGGTTATCATAAGTTGAATATACTCATACTAAAAAAAGTGAATTCTCTATTCAAATTTTCGACAAGAGAAAATCCGGCTAAGGTTTGTCCGTTCAACTCCGTTGAACGGACGAACAAACCTTGAGAGTTTGAATGAGAGGCCCGTTTTATAAGCTGGAAAGTTATATTCTGGGAAAAAACCCAAATATAGTAGTCTGCATTTAATATTTTCTTGGTAACATTCTTGAATTTAATTTTCAAACAATATCATCCAACAATGTTTTGTTAATTGATGGAATCGTTTAATTTATTTTTTGTTCTTTAAAATATAAAGATGGTTATGATCTTTATTAATTATGAAACGTTCAGTGTTGTGTATTTTGGGACTAGGTAGAAATGTATGAAGAGCAAAATTGGTTTAAGATTTTGGTTAAGTCACTACCTTTTATTACCAGTCGAATGCAGCAGCATAAACCATTATAGGATTATGAACCACATACATGTATTAATCTTGGCGCAAAATAGTCAAACTTGTATGGCTCTCATTGCAATACTACGTCTAGCAGCGCATCCAACATAAACTATTCCGTATAGGCAGATTAAGCATACATGTGCTAACGCTTGTAAACCGTTTTCTTTTTGCATTGTGCTCACTAAGAGTAGACCTGTTCAATTAGGATTATGAATTTTAAATAGGTTGACAAAATCTTGCTTATTCATTAAGGCTAGGAATCGTGTAAATGTAAATTCATATTTAATTCCAAATAATCAATGGTCATTATTTATGTTAACCTCTAGATGGTATAAAGACTGTACATATTAACAAACCATAATGTATTTACACTGGCAGAAGTAAGATAAAAACAATATCTAAAACGTTTCTGCATACAGAAGCACAAAAGTGATCGTAGAATCTGTACCATTTCATAACGAACTACAGTTCAAAACCTCGAAGCAATAAAAAAAAAACTACACCACTCTATAAACCCAATAAGCTCCACTAAACTCAAATTCTACCATAACTTTAGTTAATTCCAGCAGAACATCTTCCACTCTCCCTAATCAAAAATTAATCTCCCAAAGCAGTTTTCGAACAAATCCACTTTTCCACTTCCAAAAATTTTTCTTAACGCTCAACTTTACAATGCGAACTTTTCCCCTGCTTAATATACGACCTCTAATCCATCCACTCCCGTGTCTCGATTTTGGTTAAACCAAGTTCCGTTCCCCTGTCAGTCTTAATTCCGACAAGACCGTTTTCCTCTCAAAGTCTCATCAAACTTCAACCGTCCTTTCTCACTTCCGCCGTCACTTCCTCGCGGGGCTTTTTTCCCGGCAAAAAACGCGGCCCTTCATTTGGGTTTACGCGACAGCGCGGCGCGGATGGAACACGTGATAAATATGCACGAGACAAGACTGTGATTGAAAATCTTTGTCGAGGTTATCGCGTACAAGCGTGTCCAATGCGGTTATCGACGAAACTTCATGCGCTCATGCGCTTTAATACAGAGACAGAGATGAAAGGCCGATTTACGGCTACTACGCTGCACTCGCTGTAAAAATCTTTTCGCATCCCGCCCGGTAAAGCGTATAATGGAAAGCCGTTGTGGAGATAGAAGGAGAGCGGTGCGTCCGCGCGAGTTCGTCCGAGGGAGACGGCGCATCGGGGAAGAAGTGAGGGGATGAAATAAATCCGTTTCCGATACCCTTTGTAATTCGAGATGATCAGCTTGCCGTGACTACACCGCCAGATCTACCTCCTAGCACATATGTCATCGCAGAGATACGTGTCCTGATGTACCGAGCTTTTTTCTGCAGAATCATTCGCTTATGTAGAAAAAAATTTAAGCATGCGAGGAAGTCACCTGTGAAGTTTGATAATAATTACTGAGACCTGACTAGGTAAGGAGAAAGGTAAGTTGGGAAGGCCTCAATAAGTTAAACCTTGGGGATTGAAGTGTTAGTTTAGAGTGAGTCTGTAATAAAGAAAAAAAATAGGAATATGCATTTCGGTTGCTTTCTATTAACTTTTCTATTAGTCCCAGAGAAATGGAAAGACATTGAAAGCAACGAGATTTCTATTACTTTCAATGTCTTTTTATTGTTTGACGCAAAAAGAATAAAGTCAACGCCGAGACTCGAACTTAGAAGCTTGTGGATGTAAGGTCAACGGTGTACCCACTCAGCCAAGAATGAACATAATGCTTTTGACAAAAAATGATAAACTTAAAAAGACACGTACATTACAGAGCAACATAATTAATTTTTTAGTCAGCAGTAAAAAGACCTACGGGTAAAAGTAATGAACTATTAACGAACATTATAAATTAACGAATGAACATTTAATCATTGATGAAATAACTCTTGAAAAAAAGAAATTAGAAAAGCACTAAGGCAATAAAATTCAAAGCAAACATATCAAGTTTTAAACAGTAAACATTTAGTTTTAAAAATTAAATATAAAATTAATATCTTCTACTTTTGTTAGTGTATTCCATAATATATGTTTGAGGTTAGAAATTAAAGGTTATAGAAAGACATTATATGACCCAGGATTCTATTTCTATGTGGGAATGCATTGCTTAGACATTCAAAGGAATGCTAAGCAATGCAATGCTTCTAATAACTTGTATTTCTTTCTATTTTTCTTTTTCCAGAGGATTTGGGACAGATGATTTGCAGTTTTCAGGACATCGTGTAAATGTTAATTTGTTAGTTACTTATTTTTCAGTTGATAACAGGTAAATTAATGAATTCGGTGAGGTTTAGTTTAGTGCTTTTAGAAGTGTTAACAAGAGCACATGCACGTAATGGGGCTGAGAGAGTAGCGGTTTGGAGGTAGTAGTTTAATCAATGTTGTTTCAACAACGCCGGAGAAGCTGCAAATATACATGAGTCTTGATTTTGGAAAATTGGATTGTCGGTTGAAGACACTTAATTTTGGGAAATAGATGGTTTACTTTTTCTCTTTGAGGTGTTAACATTAGACTCGACATAAATTATCTAGGAGATAATGATAACTGGTCGTTTTAAAATATGTCACTGTTTGTTAATATTTTTAGTGCGAGGTGTAAATAAAAGATATTTTTTAAAAATAAGCAGATTCAATAACCAAGTCTTTTGAAGGTAAAATTATCTCTGCAATGGTTGTAAATTTTGTATGGAAATGTCATATTTTTAACACTAGAAGGATCAACTTATTTTAGTATACGCAAAATATTGACTTCAGTCTCTTTTTTCTGGGGTATGTTTGAGCCCCACTTAGAGTTGAAGTGCGATACGCTACATTTGGTCAATATAAGATTGCACGAGTAGTCACAATTTTGTATAAGGAAACCGCTTAATATGTGTACTTCCTAAAGAACTTTGGTATTGTTCGGATATTAATTATAATTTTTGTTGATGCAATTGAAGAAGCAGTATGCAAATAGTGAGACCAGTTTTTCTCAAATTTTGTATAGTACATTTTGAATAATACATTTAAAATTCATTCACTTTTATTTGGAATACGTCATATGCATTTTGCAAATAATGGAAAACAATTGTCTACTCTTTCTCATGATAGAGATTTTTTTAATGCTCAAAACTATCAATTCTACATTCTTCCACTACCTTCAATTTAAAAAATTAAATCATTTGCCCAGATACTCGTAATGGCGTACTGGACCACAAATATACTCTCCAAATTTCAATAAGGGAATATTCACTTTTATATTCGAGAGATCGAACATCTTAACGTTATTACAATTGATCCCTTCTAACAAGTCATATAGTCCCTGCTGCCTTGCAAACGGGTATTTTCAGCAATTGTCCCTGCTGATTAGGTCAAAAGTTGCGAGGAAATGGCGCCTTGCTTCTGGCCCGCGAATCGCGCAATAGTGAAAGTTCCTGACATTAACGATTGAGCGAATTTGATTGTCCGAACGCGCGCGACACAAAGCCCCGGCGAATAAAGAATTCGGAGTTGTTATTCGCGCGACTCAATTATTCGTGGACGTTTTGGGAGTAGCGGCAAGTTCCGGCGAACTTGCGACAATGTCGGAAAATAATATCGAAAATGTTGTGTATGCGCATGTATGCCGGTTAATACGCCCAACTACTTGACGATCTGGGAGCTGAAGCTTTCTGCAGAGATGCAAACAATTCGAGGCTCCAACAATGGACTTTTGTAAGGGGCATTTATTATTAATGACATATCGGTAGACATACTCTCTCTTAAGAGCCGCTTGTATGCCGGCTCTTACGTTTCTGAAGTTTATTCTAAGAGCGGGATTTCTAAAGGAATACATTAAGACCGGTAACCTGTTCGTAATAACGTTACATGTTACATGTGAACGCGAGTCGTTCACAATCCAGTTACAGCGGCAGCATAGCGCAACTTGCGCTCCGAAGATCCCGCGAGCTTGCCTGATAATTTTGCTACTACCCGAGACACCATCGTAATCTTTTCACCGTTCATTTTATTGATTCTACTTGTCGCTCAGTCAGCATGCATTGTTTATCTTGCAAGTCGCCTTAAGCAACATGTAACCATCGAATCGCCTTTGTCGCCCCACTGTATCATTCAATCCTCGTCTCATTTCCGACTTGCTCGATTGGCCTAATATACCTACATTTGAGGTACATTCTATCTAATATGTACTTGTTCTTTCTACAGCATTGAATAATTTAAGGCAGGTATCTTCTGGAACACTAATCAATTGTTAACGATAATTGTTATAAAGAAGTTTTTGTTCTACCGTACTAAAAATTGTGATGTTGCTGAGATAAGGGCCTTACCAGGATGCCATATCACCTGATCAGAAACTGATCAGGCATACACATCAGGCCCTCATAACTGATGTAACGGTAGGAATCGATGTGGATATGATAAGGAAATCTGGCTTCAAATGTACCGAAAAAAATTCAATGACTGAGACAAGAATTGAACCCTCGATGAACGTCAAGTTTGCAGTTTGACGTTCTTGTCCCCGAGCTGTTGGAACATTTTATACATGAGTCATTGAGATAGGCCTATCTTGTTACCACCATATGATGTGGCTTGCCTCACCATAACCTGTGGTCTTCTATATTAAAATGTTTTGAATCAAAGAATATATAGGTTTTTGAGGATACAATGCTTACCATAGAGTTGATTAGAAAGAAGGATGCGACTCACAAGGTTGATTGAAATCTACAACCTGATGGCACTAAAGACAAAGTCTTTCTGGACTTCGGATTGAATCGTTTTTACTGTAACCAACTTTGCTCAAAACATTTAGAACGACGAAAATATGTCTTGGCTCAAAATGAAAGTTATTCCAAGTATATTTTCAACATACCTTTTCCTATAGTAAGTGAACCACGACCCACCAGGCATGAAATTCTATCATTGCCATTGAATGTTTTTATTCCCCGCGGCAAACAACCGAACATCAGCTGAAAAACCGCATTTTATAACAAATCAACACCGGCGTCTTAAATAATTGACGCGTATAAAATTAGATATAGAGGAACTGAAATATACGTTCCAGTCGAGGATGGAAGTTGGCGCCATTCATCCCTAACGTGGAGCGCGCGGATTATGCAAGCGAATAGGTAGGCGGAGGTATATCTTTGGCGGGGAGTGGACATCCATTAGCAGGCTTTGTGCCGGCACGGCGGTCTCCATGAATCCCCTCTGTGCTTGAGTGTACCTATATCAACAACCCTCCGGACTCCCATGCGCTTTCTACCCCCTCGCGCACTTTCGATCTTCCTCTGAATTCGGCCCTCTCCTACTCTTTTTCATCCTCCGGCGCTCTTTGTGCCACTGCAAAAACCGTCGCCTTTCTTTTCGCCCTTTATCCGCACCCGCCTCCCTCGTTCTTTGGCGACTCGACTGCCTGGTCCATCCCCTCCCGCACCCCCGGTTCCTTCGCTGATACGGTCAAACCGATATTTACCGAAGCCTGGCTGCTCCCGCGTGCCTTCACAAATCATTCGCGAGCGCCACTCGGGTGTATCTCATCCACCGAGTCATGAATTTAGGATTAAAGCCTAGTCGTAACAATGAATCATAAACCACGGCTGAGAGGAAAGGCTTAAATGCGTCGAGCTGTTACGACTTTTTGGTGAGGATTTCGGGTGGGGAACGAAGTGGGGGATTTAGGCCGGGGTGGCTGATTGTGTTTGTTGCTTGGGCAGAGGGATAGTCAAATTTCCGGGGTTATGCTGGATGGTGGTGTTTGATCCGTTTGGGATGATAAGGTGTGGGAGGAGAAGGTGACGGGTTGGGATGGGCAATTTTACTTATGGCGAGAGTTGGTTGAGCCGAGGGAAAGCTGCTTGTTTGGTGACTTCCTCAACCCTCTACAGACATTTTTTTATTATCTTTGTTTTGCATGTATAAAATTCGATATCCATTGTAGGGGCTTTGTTTACTCTATCCATTTCTCTAGTTGAATGATTATATGTCCAAGAATTGGACATATAATCATAAGAATTTAGGTACATGATGAATTAAGCATGTAATGGCCATTAAATTACAGTCCATTAAAGAAATTAATAGTTGAAAGTCGGTTAAAAATTCCATTCAATCATTTCTGCTATGATCGAATATTGTTTGATACCTATGATAGCTGCGCCAAATCATTGCCGACCTTCCGTTGTATGAAATCTTCTTCATCGATGAAAACACCAACTGATGTTTTCATCGATTAAGAATATTTGCTCAACAGCGCTCTCGATCGAAATTCGCCTCAATCCCCATACCACCTCCACCCTTCTTCCATCCCGCACCCATTCCTTCCTTCCAACCCCTCTCCCCCAAATTCCCCGCACTAAACCTCTCGAAAAACGCCCGATGATCATCCCCCGAAGGTCAACCTCAAGATAAATCGCTGAATGATTAACCGCGTATCAGGCGAATTAATTCGGCGCTGCATTATGGAAAACAATTCTAACGTTTTCGGCCCTTCTTTCGGGCCGCGCCATTTATCATCATCCAAATTTCATGCACACGTCCACTTGCTGAATAACCAATGGCCGCTCCTCCCGAAAACAGCGCAGCATTACACGCCGCAACCCCTTCGCTGCAACTATCCAAATAGCACGTCAACAATGCCGTAAAATCCGGCGCCACCTTTCGCCCGTGATAAACACAGCCAGGCGCGAACCGGTGGACGAGGAACCCGCGTCCGATGCCGCTGAAAAATTCACGCGCGCTCTTTCGGCGCTCGCTGACGTGACACGGGACGCCCCGCGCTGACCCCCAAACCAAATGCCTTCCTTCGGGGTATATATTTCTTTATCATTGCCGTCTTCCTTTTGCCGCTGTCGATCAACCGATTCTTGCGGTAACCTTTCCCCGGTTCCGTCTCATCCTTTATTCGGGCGCTCGTCGTCAAACGGCAGTCCATTTCTGACTTCGTCTCCCGGGCCGCTACTTTTTCCGAGCGCTTTTTCCTTTTGTCCATTACCCGTCGTCTTTTTTCGTCTCGACCGAGCGCTTTTCCACCCTTTCGCTCGGCTCGTCGCCTGTCAGTCGGAGCGCCGGTTAGTACTGTCCCGCACTGATTTCCGTCCACAAATACCGCATCGGCCGAGCCGCAAAACTACTTCCCGCGGAGATATTTTAATTCCGCACCGATGAGGCGGAGAGACGGAGAGACGGCTGAATTGAGACGGTGACAAAGGTTCATTATTGGGATTGGAAATTTGGTGGAGTAAAATTGAAAGATTGGTAGCAGTGAGAAAACTGAACAAGTTACCACCCAGTGAACCAAAAATTGGATTGAATTGGGCAGAAAACAACCAGTAATTGGAGAATCAGACTGCTTTATGCAATTATTGGTCAATCTTGAGACAATTTTGAAACAATGAGGTTCACAGAATTAGAAAAAATTTCTGTGGGAAAAAACAGATATCAGCTGTAAAAAATATTGTTGACCAACCATTATTATGCTTGTCATATTTTTATAGTTGTCGTAAGCATTTTTATTGATGCCCAAACTCTATGGTTAACCATAAAAAATGGTCGTAACCATTTTCATGGTTAGCAGTATTTTATGGTAAAAGTTTAAATTACCCATTTAATGATTATGAACACTCAATTTTTCGGATAGTTCGCTGAGTATTGGTAGTCGATAATTTCCATTTTTCGACTTTTTCGCGGAAGATAAGCCAAGTTTAGGGGGGGTGAACGGTCCACTTTTAGAGAAAGGCAAATTGAGTTAGTCAAAGGAGCATGTAGACATTTGGGAGATGGATAAGAGGGGAGAAAAAGAATATAAGCTATTCCGGTTCCATTTCAAAAATGAGTTCTGGTCATGCGATTGATGGTTAAGAATGCAAGTTTGAATGGCGAATTTCGTCGTCGAAAGTTTATGGCCATTTCCAGGGGAAATTTCGATTTCGAAGAGAGTGTTTTATGTCTAAGTGTCATATGATTGACGCTGTGACATTGTGCATTTGACGTCTGGCACAATGCCTTTTTTGCAGTAGGTTACACTGTCGCGTACCCTTCCGAGCGTCAACCCTTTTCACCTTGCTGTTCCCACACTAAAATTAATCCTCGATTCAATACGGCCTTGGACAGAGGAGAATAGTACTTAGACCGATTATACGAGTACTTAGTTTAAATGCCACCGAAATCAGTTTAAATTTGACGCCGACGTTTTTAACGCGATAATACCGGTGCAGGTCATTACGTCGTAAAGCCTACGTCGTTATTCAGTCCCTCGCACATCTTAATGCCGCAATTTTCATTCGTCATATAATTTCACGTTTTGAGAAGAGAGTTAAGCTTAACATTATTGCTTATCTGGAAAATGTTTTTCAATATTAGTGAATTTCAAAATTTAAGATGTTAAATAATACAGTGGATGAGACATATTTGCGAAGAAATTGTTGATGCCAATTATGAGGTTATTATTAGCATTACTGAAGAACCTTGCACCTTATTGTTTTTGTTAAATGAGAGTGAGGCGATGAGGACTATTTAAATTAACTGAATTCCTGACCCTTTACAGTCATTTATTGACAGACTAGGTAATAAAAAGCAAAAAAAAAGTGTAATTAACGTTCATTAATATTTTTACACCATGCAGATATTGCCAAAAACACTTCCATTCAATAAAAATACGGTAACTTCCTTCTCTCGCGAAATAAATCCTGTTATGGCAACAGGCTATTTTTGAGTATGCGGAAAGGCGCATTACTAAATTATACCTAAGGTCATGAAATGATTCACAGTTTATCGAAAAACGATCTGCACTCTACTGAAAACTCTTAATGTTTACGTTAGAAACATATAATAATTTTTTCTTCAAAGAATAGGAATAATTAAGTTGATTTATTAAGATTCAATTAGATTAGCTTATACTCTGTGTCACTGAGTACTTAATCAAGTTAAAGTACTCAGTAACGAGTAACAAATCAGTAACAAGTAACTGACACGGAAACGATTTTTTGTACAAATATCATTTATCACTATTGAAAGATGCGTTATTGTCGTTATTGTAGAATTTTTGCAACTTATTTCTCTGAGTTCATTAGCCAGTTTACTGATTTTCGCAATATCAACCTTGTCACCCTAGTATTAAGTCCTTTACTATTTTCTAATCATGAAAAATAGAAATTTTATGATTATATAAAATTAGCTATTTTATATAACCAAAATTAGTCTTCCTTATCAAACTCGGAAATACTATCTCGGGTAAAAAAACAATCCGAATGAGATCGTATATGATCATGTTATGATCTAAATCTGATCAGATCAAATCTCAATAAGATCGCCCTACAAAGGCGATCTCATGGAGATAGTTTATAGATAATCTTTTTTAATAGGGATTACCCCGAGACATCTAAATCACTGTCTGAATGAAAAAGATGAAAACAATCAGCCCTGTTGATAAACTCTATAGGAATTATCCTATCAGTATTTATAAGTATGTATCCGGTTTCTGTCAGACAGATGTCTATTTACCTATATTTTTGTATGGCAAACCACTGTCTATATGGAAATACATATAAATTCTATCATATTACTCAAATTCTATTCCTACTCTTGTAGGACAACAATTCCTTAGAAATTGTTGTCCTGCATCTTTCGATGCGATTTTTGTCAACTTTTCCTAAAGGTATTTGATACTTTCTAATAGTTTTATAAGTATTTTTCAACAGGAAGCTTCCACCTCCAGATATTTTGTAAAACAGACTCCTACCAATGTATCTGCCTTCAAACACGCCACACCACTTGTCCCATTAAAACTACAATTTGAATCCCATAAAACTACAATGTTCTATAACAAACATTCCACTCCGCTACATTTTCCACTATCGCCTCTCTCTCGACGCAACTACCTAACCACCAAAACCCTCACCGTTCGCCCGAAAAATTTTCCCTTGCACCCTGCTCCCTCCGCAAGCAGCCGGCATCAAACCTCGATCTCGAATTAAAACGCACTTTCCCGTAAGTGTAACTGTACATATTATCGGGGCATTAGTAATTCAAAGGGCGCGACAGAGAGGGTCTATTAAAAAGCGAAAAGAGCGTTAATAAGATAACGCCGGAGGCGTACGCGCGATGGGGTTGACAGGGGTGACGCGGCCGGGACCGGGGGGCCGATTTGAAGTGGTTAGAGAAGAATACGGCCAGCTACGTTGCTGCGAGTTTTCGTATTATACGGAGATTATCAACCTGCTCTGTCCCAATCCCGGTGCTTTATGGGGGAGTCGGCACTGTATCGCGGCGGGCCGCGGGGCGCGGGCGGCGCCGAGACACACGGGCTTTTGGAGCTCGGGGGTTACAAACGAGACATAGAAGCACGCACACGACGCACTCCCCCGGGACAAGGCCGCTCTTTATGCTCGATATAATACCGCTCTCAAAACATACACACTTCTCGCTCGTTCTCTTAACGCACGGAACGTACCGTGTTTGTGTGCACAGCCGCGCGTGTCTGTGTCTGTTTATAATCCTTCGCGATACACGCTACGTGCACGCCCTTGCGTGTACACACGGGCTTTCATGCTACGCTCATCTGCTCCCGCTGAAACGCCACGATTCGCGACTTTTTCGACGGAATTCCCGCCAGCTAGAAAAACGACGGACATTCGGCGATGCAGGTGGAGAAGTGGATGTTTTTGAAGTTGATGAGTTGAAGAGACTTGGGTTACAGTGAAAGAAATCTTCGGAGAACTACACATTTTAGTTAAAACGAGTAAAAGTTGTTTCAAAGGCAATTATTTAGTTTGTAGTACTTTGAGAGATCCGATCTTCAAAATTATTGTTTAGACAGTAATGCGAACAGGAATTTGTATTTGTTTAATAATTTTTAAAGTGTTAGGATCCGCTAAGATTACAGTCTGTAGAAATCTGCCATTTTGTTGTACATTGATATTTTTCGAAAGCGAATAAATAATATCTAAAAATTATTTTCCAACAGGTCGCGTAAAATTTCAACTAATTTTAGTTATATAGTTCTAGAGTTATCGTAGTCATCGGTTTTCAGTGTACTTCTGATGGAAATGATGACGATATAATATTCCTGTTCAAATTTATTCTTGCACAACATCTACATCATCTTTTAAAAGTATTAACAAAAGTATTAAGGAGGTCATAAAAATTTACGTGACTGCACATTTATACCACTTATTTATATTCCCAAAATCTTATAAAAATTGTGTCGCCAGAAGTTGAGATACAAATGTTCGAAGTAAACAAAAAATACATGGAGTCTTATGGGAACTAACACATGTGAAGTGAATATCGCAGATTTGCAGGAGAAAAAATATTAAGAATCTTTTGGCAATTGGATAAGTCATTAATTATGTCATGGGGAAAATGTGTACGAAATCTGAATAAGTTT
>JABFPB010003272.1:0-16049 GCA_022817645.1 Ceratoteleas bidentatus
TTACGGTATTTGTACCTTAATTCGATTTTACGGTGCATGTACCGTAATTGGACTTCCGAAATTTTTAACAGTGTACCGAGTCTGTTACGATACAACGAAACTCACTGATTTTTGTAAAATTACTTTTATAAAAGGATATAGCCCGTTAATTCAATAAATTAAAATTAAAATTCAAGTTTTTTTAATGTTGTTTAATTTATTGGAGTTTTTAGTGATAGGCGACTGGTTGAAAATCTCATCTTTACTCCGAAAGCCAGTGTACAGTTTTAAGATAATATCATTCAGGCAATGATTACTTCCTGCAATAATCACTTTCATCCTGACTTTTGTTGCGTTTAAGCCCACGAATAAAAACTTTGCAAATGTTGAACAAGTTCAAATTTTACCTAGTGCAAAATTATAATTTCACCAATTAAAAACACTTTTATTCCCACTGCTCTTCGCAAGCAACCGTCATTTAATCAGACTTAATATATTTCCGAGCTGGAAAATTCTAATTTCCCATCCGCAATATTCTCTTTTTTCTAACATTTCATACTGTCTTACACCTCGACAACTTTTAAACCTCCCGATAATCTGCAAACCACCGTGTCTCGCACAAAATAAACCTCACAAATTCCCCATACCCCACTCCTACCCCTTAAACCCCCTATTTTCCTCATATTGGCCCCCTTCTCTATAATTCCCCCGCTCCTTTGCGGTCTTGAACCCGACCCACTCCGCTCGCACCTAGCGCCGAGACGCCACACACCCGAATTCCCGGGCCCCAACAAAGTGTTCCCCCGCGCGGCGCGCAAACTCGCAAATTATTTCGTCAAACGCTAATTTGGCCTTAGTCCCGGGGTCGACTCGAAAATAAAAAGCGAGGTGTCACCGCACTCTCGGCCAATTACCTCCAATATTGTGACGCGGATTAGCGTCACGATGTGCCCCGATTTGCATCGTATTTGCATAATTTTGGTTGCACCTAGCGCTCGGTAATCTGTCCGGTGGCAGGGTGACGTCACCCCGGCCGAAGAGCGAGCGGTGCAGACCGAGGACGAAAATCCGCCGAGCCCGAGCCGTGTCGAGCCGGGGCCCGGACCCGTGCGGCCCACGCGCTTGCTCTTTTGCCGCTCGCACGGCTCGCCGGGCCGTCGCATAACTGGTTTTTTAAACGCAGCCAACGACGACGGCTACATTCGATTCTTGTTGCGTCCTTTTTGGCTGTTCTTTATAATCGCCAGTTCGTACGCCGGGACCGGACCCGAGAGCTGACTTCGCCTCTAGCCACGAGCATTCCCCGACGCTATATCGGTATTTTTATTCCAACACCGGCGCACCAGTGTCGCCGGAAATGCCCCCGCTTTGTCATAGAAAGCTGAATATCGAAAACAGTTGACGACTCGCGAAAGGATTTGAAGATAGGGAGATCGTTGGGCGAATTGGGGGATTTTCGCGAACTTCCGGTTCGAAAATACCGGAAATCAGTTTCCAAAGCAGAGCGAGGATCCGACATTTTACAAAATAGGGCGTACTTTTGGAGATATTGATTGAAATGTACGATTCAAGGGAGTTGTGCTGGTGCATTGCGGGTTTCGTAAATCGTGTATTATGATGTTACGGGGAGAAAAAGTGTTATTGAGGCAAAAGCGAACTCGTTATTGAAGGAAGAATTATGGAAGTAATAGCAAATTATGAGGAACCAAGAGCAGATTAAGAGGAATTCTTGTCGATTCAACAGAAAATGCTATTCCCTCACTCCGGGCGGGAATACCCACATTCCCGATCGGGAAAATCCACTCACTCGTTCCTTCCAGAACTCGGCTTTGCCTCGTTCCGGAAGTTCACTCGTTTCGAAATACGAAATTCCCTCCCTAGTGGTGTAATGTACTATTCCCTTATCTACGGGGGAAAATGCTGCCAGGAACGACAAGAAAGTCTTGTGGTGACTTCAAATAATTATTGGTGGTTCCTATAAGTTTCTAAAAGGAACACAATTGTATTATAGTAAATTGGGCACTAGAGAAAAGTATACTTCAAAAACAAGTGTCTCTCTTTGATACACTTTGATGTAGCAAACACGAAAAGTTTTCCAAAACACAACGGTGTTATCCAGAAAAAACATCAAACATGTTTTAATGTCTCAAAATGAAACACCAATGAGACATCTTTTTTTCTAGTGTAGTTACGACACAAACAATAGTTACAATAGGTAATTCTACGTATAGTGTTCAAACTACAGTCCATAGTAAGTGTTCAAACTACAGTTACTATCTATACTATTTATAATCTAACGGTCACCCATCCAAGTACTGACTTCACCCATTTTTGGTTAACTCAAAGATCCTATGTCTCCCGTCATATGTCCTCTTCTAATATTTAGTTTACGAGGATTGTCGATTTCGAAGGTAATGTAGCAATTATAGTTTCTATAGTTATACATGTAATGGTTATTGCAGCTTTACAGTTGCAATATATATTATGAAGCTTAGAGTCATTAAGAGTGAAGTTAATATTATTCGTTTATGTAGTAACTACAAACATTTATAAAAAACGTTATAAAAAACGGTTAAAGTTACCACTCACTCTGGTAACTTTAACCTATGGTTTCTGCTTTCCGTATCCCTAAAGTCACTTATGATTCTTCTGGAGTAACCACTTATTTGTTAAAGTTATTTAAAAACGTCTGTATTATTTTTTCGTAAGAGCTGTTTCAATAATTCTACGGTCTTTTGAATGAATAACATTTTCTCTTCCCATGACAATGTATCGTTCACATTGTTTTCATTATGATTTGATGTAAGATGCAATACGATATTATATTATGTTTTACAATATTAAAGCATATTATAGCAGACAGTATCGTACTAAATCGTGTGTGATATTACAACGCTGCACAGTATCATATGATGTTCTACAACAATATGATACTGCAGTACTTTTTCATTTAAATGTACAGGACTATACAATTTCTTAAAATATCGTATTATACTTACGATATATTTAATGCTGATTAAAGTGATGTAACACATTATCCGATTCCTACGTTATCGGCATTCAGTGGATTTGTCAAAATTTAATTAAATATCTGAAAACGGTAACATAAAACGGTTAAATCATTCAATTTTGACGCATGACGAACAATTAGTCAAATTTTGGTGTATATCGGCTACTGTTTTACTTCATATTTAGGGAACGCGTTTTGTCCAAAAGTTTTGGGATTAGATATTTTTCATCCGCAACTCCTTCCCTCACTAGGGAAGGAGTTACTTTGTTAATTAATATTCCTTAATTAATACAGAATTTCATGGTTTTCAAAGCTATAATTAGTTTATGAATTATTTAAAAAAATGACTTTTGGTGCGAAGTGGGCAATTCCGAGTTTCTCAGTCCGTTTGACATCTCGTTAAACTGCTTATAATGTGACCATAAAATTTTCAGAATATCATGTTATTCGATTATTCTCGTTTTCTGTTTTTCACACTAGGGAACCCTGAGGGAGCACGTTAATTGAATCAACGTTGACTCAACGTTCCCGAAATCCTTGAATCAACGTAGATTCAACGTTCCCGAAATCTTGAATCAACGTTGATTCAACGTTCCCGAAATTCTTGAATCAACGTTGATTCAACGTTCCCGAAATCCTTGAATCAACGTTGATTCAACGTTGCTGGATCTGTGATTCAGCCGACGAATCTCCAGGTTGGGGACAGTTGAATCAACGTTTTCAGCAAACATTGAATCATCCTTCAGTCAACTTCGACGATCAAGGTTGCATCAACGTTATCTGCTAAGGTTGAGTCAGCGTTAATCTAAGGTTGAACGAGGGTTGGTTCAACAACATTTTAACGTTAATCGAAAATTAACGATAAATACAAATGTTAATTACGTTGCAATCAACATTTGATAACAACGTCGACTCAAAGTTGAAGAAACGTTTATGGTTTTTAATAGTATAAAGCGAAGTTTTCACTCGCTGCCTTGATTCCACGTTCATTCAACGTTGTTCTCAAATGTTGATTCAACGTTGATTTAATCTATGATCAACGTTGAACCACGGTTAATTAATCGTTGAGGCGATAACGTTGATGCAACCTTGATAAACGTTGACTCAAGGTTGATTCAATATTTGCTGAAAACGTTGATTCAGTCGTCCCCAATCCGGACATTCGTAAGTTGACTCATCGTTAAATCACTGATCCAGCAACGTTGAGCCAAAATTGATTCAAGGATTTCCAGAACGTTGAATCAAAGTTGATTCAACTAATATGCTCCCTTACGGAAAGCAATCTAACGGAATTGTATGTATCCCCTACAAATATTCCACGCTTACATTACATAACTCTACTCTTATTAGTTAACACATTAGTTAACATTAGTTAACAAAACATTATCGCGTTCTGGGAATTGTCACCTTACATTAAAACTCACACTGTAACCGATAAATTGTTATTCGACCCTTTAAATTTACATACTCTCCGTTACAATACCGTTTTCTCAGTACACTCAATTCGACCAAAAATCCCTCTCGATCCATTTCTCGTTCCATCGCCACCCATAAAACTTCGAAATCCGTTACTCTCGTCGCTTTTCCGACGAGATAACGCGCCTGTCAGCGTCGCGGTCATTAGCGGACCCCTCGAGGTATCGGGTAATCAATTTATTGCGCCATTAGGCCCGGGCCCTGTAAATAAGCCGCGTAAAAAGCGACGCGGGGAAAACGCTTGGACAATTCCTCGTCCGTAACGCGACACCGCGCGCGACCCGTAAATTCCCTTTCCCCGCATTGTTTGGCCTCGAGTGACGAGCCGCGAACGAAAAATCACCGCCCGATCGCAAAACCGGCCGAACAATCGGCCGAAATTCCTCGGCGCCGAAACGCCCGGCCGCCTGGTTTATGCGCATGTTGCCGGCGCCGAATTGCGTGTCGCGTCACCCTATCCGGCCTCGGTTTCCAGTTTCGTCACCGATTGCGCGCCCCTTCCGCCCACGGCAAGGGTTCGCGCAACTCAAATATTTGCGCGCCGAGTCTTGCCAATTCCGGCGCGCGCAAATTATGCATGAAATGTTGCGCTCCCCGTGTATGTGTACTCGCGGGCTGCGCGCAATCCGACGAAAAAGCGCGCGCCACGGAACAGTCGAACAAACAGACGGCTGCTTGCATATTGAGCAGCCGGCGGCGTGAGACGTCGTTTTTCCGGCGACCTATTAATTCGCGGGAAATCGCTTCCGGGATGATAGCGAAGAAAGAAGGAACATTTGGAAACAGTGCGAAGTCTTTTAGGAAAAAACGTTTATATAATCAATAAAGAAAGAATACAAAGAGTCGTTTTGGAGAAGAAGGAAAAAGGAAAGAAACAATTTTACTTTTTGTATGCGCCTTTATACGTTCCATACGTTTCTATGCAGTTTTATTGTAAACGAAGGAAAGGTATTGACGCCTATTAAAAAATATCCCTATACGATTGTGTGTGACATTTTATTTGTCAGATGATCTTAAATGCGATTCTATATATTTTTATATGGGTTGATGGAAAAAGACGGTATAGAAGCGTATTGAAAACAGTTTTTCTTTTTTTCTTTCTTTTCTTTCTGTTCTTATACACGATTCCATATGTTTATACACTTGATATACACCAGAGGTCATCATAACCAGTTTCTAGTCTCTCTCTAATCGTGTAGAATAACAAAAACACAATTGCACCCCAGACGAGTTTGCGTTCTCGAGAATTCCGGGGCACCAGCGGTCTATTCAATTATTGTAATTCACTTCTCAAACACAAACAGCACCGTCATCTTCGTGATCCTGGACTATGCGCGAATTAATCAAACATGCACGAACAACCGAGAAATATGCGGGATGCCCGAACCCCGCGAACCCGGTCGATTTCCCCGAACCCGGACGAGTCGTAACGGCGATCGGCCTGGGAACCGCGCGATCGCCTCGAAATCGGGTGATCGGGCAATTACGCTGCAGATGGTGCAAAAACCGTTGACAAAACGGGCGATCTCGCGCGGGCCCGATCGATACGCGCATACATTAACGGCCGTGAAAGGCGCCGATTTCGGTTGGCCCCTCGTTTGAATAACAGAGAAAAATTTGCCTAAACGGTTCCGGGCGGCGCAGGTCTAGTTTGGCCGTGTATTGCATAATAAAGGGAAACGCATTAACTCGTTGGCGAATCACCCCTGGGTGCTAGCTCTGTCCTCTTTACACCTCAAGTCAATGCCCGGGGTGAAAGGGGGCCTTGTCGCAAGACCAAGGGTGCCCCGGCTACCTGCTGTACCTGTTGTCCCGAAAACCCAGAACAAGGGTTGGCTTCGGGTATTGATCAAATCAAACTGATCAATGGAATCAAGTATCTCCCATTGTGCCGCGACCCGGACGAGCATCAATTCGTATTTCGGCGGCGCGAATGAAGACGGTTGTCGCGCCGGGGCCGTGGGGAAAAAGACTTTCCGGCCCATAAATCCACGCCGGTATCGCTTTCGATCGGACCCAACAGGTGCAGGTGGCGCCCACTTATCGCGTTTCGGGAAACCGGTGACCCAGTCCTTTTCGTCGGCCGACGACCTCAGCATTCCGGGGACCCGAAGGACCAACTTTTCTCGAGGCCGATCCGTTTGTTGGGCCAATCAATCCGCGTTGCGCAATGTCGTGGGCCGACCAAAGAGACCCGGAACCGTGAAAGCCGCGGCGTTATCACGCCGGGCCTTGTGAGCGAGTGTTATTAGCATCGACGTTTATCCAAGACTATCTAATAAATTGTTCGGAGGGGCGTCGCATCGCGTGTGTGCGTTTACGGTTAGAGCCGGCCGGCGACTTAGGAGTGTAAGCATTCGCGTGGCTCGCGCGCGACCTCTTTTTCGTCATCCGCCAAGACGCGTAAACGCATAAAACAGGGACCCGTTATGACTATTCAGCCGGATTCGTCGCTATTTTTTACGGGGACCACGGAGGTTTGATGACGAAAACGAGGTTGGGCGGGATGGCGCGGTTGAGGAATGTGTGGGTACTGTAGAAGACAAGGCTGTAAACTTGGTACCATGTTGGATGAAGAATTTGATTGGACCGCGAAACAAAGATTTCATAAAATTCAGCAGTGTCTAAGATTGATTTATTTCACTGGCCTATTTCAATGAAAATAAAATCAGGTATCTTTACGCAGCTGCTACATCGAAGGACATATTTCTGTTTATAGTATACAGTGCTGTTTTCTCAACAAGATATGGCTCTAATTGAAATCAGTTGTAGGAATGTACAAACATAACACCTTCAGTCCCAAATATCCAGCTACCAAAAAATGTCTAGAAACATAACACAACCTTCCCATTCATCCTCATCTTTCGTTCTCGCTACCCATTAAAAATTGCGAAACCACCTAAACCTCGTCGACCTATCATCAGCATCAACCACCCGCAAACTATCCGATTTCTTCTTTCCTCCTAAAATGCTGCCGCGGAAATCGAGGTTCACGCCGAACACAACACTCAAAACATTGTCTTCGCCGCTAAGTCGCACGCAATTAACATCTCCAGCGTGTCATACAGTTACTAGAGTTACCCATACGCTTGGTATTAGATTACTCAAAGCCGACCGCAGCATAAATTAATCGCCCAATTACCCGTAATAGTTGCACCCGTCGTGACACGCGAACCCCCGATTTTCTCACAAGACGCTCTCGGACTTCGGAAGCCGCGGCGCGTTCTCCAAAACAAACAGCCCTCCCGCCTAATCAGCCGTCCTCCCCCGCGCCATCCACTTACAATGCAAAATGCCGGGGGCCATGAATAATTCGATTATAAACAGCGGCGCGGCGCGTAAAAAGCGGGAGCGACGGGAAATGCAAATGGCCAAATTATCCGAATGAATGGGTTTATTCGCCTCTCATTGATACCGTCCGAAGGAGTAGGAGGGGGCGGCGCTGAGGAGCCGGACTGCCAAGTTCATACGTGTGGTCATCCATTGAGCGGCTCGTGCAGGCGTTGGGTTTCGCGGCAAAGGTAACAGGTTCACGTTAGGATTAGCATAATCGTCATAAAGCATGCAGACTCGATGAATTATTTATCTGTCGGAAGAGAGCCGCCGCTTGCGGGACAAGGAGGGACAGCACGCGAGGCGATCGGGCTCTCCTGCCGCTGGCAGAAGAGTCCGAGGAAAGAGAAAGCGCAAAACAAACGAGCCGGGCCCGTGCGGGGTGGCATCTTCCTCGTCCGGTGCGGGGTGGTATCGGGAACACCCCGCGGGGTGTTCGTTCCCGAAGAGGCACCCCGCACCGGACGAGGAAGATGCCAACCTGGAGGGACCTTGGCGGGATGGTATCGGGAACACCTTTCGGTGTTCGATCCCGATACACCCGCGCTGACCTCATACCCCGATAACCTCAGCCAATGACCGCTCTTGGCCCATTAGCGCCACGTGCTCCTCCCGACAGCTGCGCCACCTGGGCTCGCGATCCGCGGAATCGCGCGGGAATCGGTTCTTTCCCACAGTCCGCTGGTGGCGTTATTATAAATCTTCGATGAATCGGGGGTTCGGTTCGGCTGTTTGAATAGGAAGCGCCCAGGTAATGGGCGCGCATTTGAATATACCTGGCGCTCGCGCGCTGTCTCGGGGGGACGTCATCGGAGCGTCTCCCGGCCCGCATATTCAAATTCAGGGGTGGCCGCGCGCAACCCTTCGTCTTCTTCGATCTGGAACAATGGCCGGGCACCCCTTAGGGGCACATCCTTGCGCAGGTAAGCGCGATTTTGCATAGATCTCCATACGTTATCCTTTTACACGCCGTGGCGTGTTCGCAGGTCCAGGTAGCGCGTCGCGGTGTCATCCCTCTGGGAAAGTGTATGCAAACCATTGTGACCCCCACGGGCCGCCGGGGAAAGAGATCACACCCCTGAGATAGATGGTCTTCTCCGGCCGGGCATGAAGAAGAAAAAGGCCCTCCCCTTTCGGCTGCCGATTTCCGAGCCGAGACAATCGTGCATACGTAACAAGCGTGAGTCGATCTGCGACGCACCCCGTGCGACCGGAGAGACTCACGCGGGCCATTGTTAGGCAAAGGAGCAGCCGTCGCGCTACGCGAACCGGAGCCAACCGCCGTTTCCGTTTGCGCGAACGTTGAACCCGGATCGATCGGCGATCCGAGCAACGCCGATTTGTCGGCGATCGCGCGCAAACCACCTGTCCGGGAACGGGTTGCAGGTCCCTGCACCTGAGAGAATTAAAATAAACGCGCAGCCAGCTCATTTTCATTCTCATTAGTATACGGACAACAAGTGGGTTAGCGGCTTCCTACGAGGCACGGGCTCAGTCAGCGCGCCGGGCCAACGGGGAATCTCGCATAATATTAAGGCGTCCGCGCGACGGCCACGCGAAAGCCGCATAACGGTTCGGGGGCGCCGGGCCTTTGTTTGGCCGAAAAAGTTCGCGTGAGGGAAATGGGAGACAAACGAGCCGATGGGAGGCGCCGATCGCGTGCCGAGCCGAGCACGAGGCGGAAGAAATTGAGGGAGGAGGGAGGATTTTTTGGGGGGTAGCAATAATTTGCAGGTGAGGTGGATAGATAGTGAGGGAGTGGCGAGATGAAGAGGAAGAAGTGCGTAAGTGGAGATTTGAATTTCGAGAATCGGTGAATGGGAGTTGTAGTTCTGGTTGGAAGATGGATACTGAAGACCGATATTTGGGAATTGAGGGTGTTTAAAGTGAGGAAAATTAGCTTGTTTGAAGAGAACGACAATAATTGGAAATTTGGCTAATTTGTAGCTTTGGGCCGTGTATAGACTTTACAGATAATTTTTACAGATACATTACTAACGGGAGCAGCAAAAATACTTTGTAAAAATGGTTATTGTGAAGAAGGATAAGTAATTGATGACTCCAAATGGAAGTAAATAATTAAAAGGGTGTTCGTAATTCACGTGTATTAATAAGAAAGGTTCAGACACGATGAAAGTCGGACAAAAGAAATGTTTTGTCTTAATTTGGGACTTTATTCACAAGGGGACAACGAGAAATAAAATTTCTATTCTTTATTTAGTTTCGTTTTCATCTTCTTAAGTTATTTTCCATATGTATTAGATTTGTAAATAATATTTTTTGTAACACGTCATCTGTACTTTGTTAGTTTCGTTAGTTTAATTAATAATGTTAATTTTATTACCTTAGTTAATATAATTTTTAGATAATTTAAAATCCCTAAAAATAGCTTACCAACGATGCTCTGCGAAACTAAAAATCGTCCCCGAAACTGTAACTGTGACATGTCGTCGAACTCTCACTCGAACTTTCTACTCTCCCTTCCACGCCGTAACTATTTTCACTTTCGGAAACTCCCCCCGTACAGAACAAAACGACATAAAACGCCAATTTAACGTTTCGTGGACGTTTCTAACCATCATAACGTTTCTTAAACGTTCATTTGACGTTTCATAACGTTTATGTTCTGTTAGGGCCCATCACCTTCAAGCATATCATACCCCCTTTTCTTAAGTCCACTTCCATTCCGCATACTTCTTCTTTTGACTCCATAAATCACCTGTCTCAAAAACCATTCCTTCATTAAATTTCTGCAAAAACACCAAAGTCTCGAAAACCGTCCATTTTATCAATCCATCCATCAACGTTTCTCACAAATAGCAACGATACCATCTTTTTTTATATAGAGAGGAAATCCATAATGGACGAACGGCTCAGCGTTTTCATGCTATTCTATTCCGAACAGTGTGAGACTCTTACTCACTAAAAAACCTTCCTCAGACAACCCCTTCTTTAGATTTTTCCAAAAACCTCTAAATTCTCCAAACACCTCCAATCCATCAATCCAACCTCAAATTTTTCTCATAAATATTAACGTCGCTATCTAATTAAAAATCTCACAAATCCCCTCTCTCAAGCCACGCCTTATTTCAATCTGTCCAAAAAACACTCCAATCTCTTCCAATCTTCTACCCATCCAACGACCAGCTTTTCCCACAAATTTCATCCTCACTATCCAACCAACAACCCCCATCCATGCAGAAAATTCAGTGATTTGCCGACCGTTAACAATCGGCCCAAGAGAGGACCAAAATATCTGCGCAATGTCGAAATGTTAGTTTCATTTTTTTTGTTAATTTCGTTAGTTTCGTTAATTTTCCTAGTTTCACTAATTTCGTTAGTTTTGGGTGTACCATGTGCCTCTGCAGGTTAATCATAGGCACACTGCAGGCCCCAATGAAAGACCGCAATTAGCTATTCTAGCCCGGCAAATTTCGTTCGCGAACATCATCTTTCGGCCCAATATCGCGGTTAGAAACTTAAGATTTTTCGTGAACAATCGTATCATTCATTTGACTACTGACAGTCGTCGAACGGTGGCACACGGTTGGCCCAAGCATTGCTCAATTTGTCAATCATTGGCGTTCCAAATTGGGCCAGATAACCGCGTTTCATTCGAACCATAGACCGATAATCGACCATTCTGTGCCACCGCTGCGCCAACTGTTTTTTTCTACATGTGCACCTCCTTCCATTCTGCGTTTTCGGCGAACCGTCCAAAGGTCAAAGCATCTCTTCGCATTCCGAAGACGTCGTCTCGCGGCTTGTGAAACGCGTCGAAGCTAGGTCACCTAGGCCGGACGCGCGCGTGGATCGCCTGGGGGCCCGGCTCGGTCAACTCGAGCCAGCGTTTCGCACGTTTGGACGCGCGCGCGTCCCATTTAAATAGAAACCTGCGGCCGCCAATCATCGTCGCGCCGTTAATCTGCGAATTTGCGGCCGCTCTTGCGCCACTCCGGCCAAAGGTGTCGCCTTCATTTTTTTTCATGCGCGACACGTCGCGACTCGACTCGGCCGACGCGCGATAAGTAAATATCCCCGTCGGCACGTCGATGCCGGGGCTAATTGTTATTCTCCGTCTGAATGCGACGCAAACGCGATGATAAATAACTTTTCGAGCGATAGCGGATAACCAGCCAGTCGTCCTCACCTGGAGATCCGCAAATTCGCTTTCGCGCGTCGCTGTCTCGCGTGGTGTCGCGGCGCAGATTTGGATTCGATAAATGTCTCGAAGGTTAATTCGATTTCGCCCCGCGCCGATTGAATAACGCAGAAATGTCCTCGTTCTCGGGCTCGACAGGGCGTGAAGCGTTTGCCGATAACGAGAATGGAAAGGACATTCCGGTAGTCGGATCCTGACGGGGTTACTCGATACCCCGGTCTACAATCGTCGGCCGAGCTAAGTTGTCGATACAGCGCCGAGCGCCCGCTAATCGAGTTATTCCACTCGCGCGCGGAAAAATCCATAACGCGGGAAAATAAAGTGCGCACTTTTCTGCCGCGCCCGACCAGTATTTAGCCGTCGCGATTAATCGCCATTCTTTTCGCAAGCCGCGACCTTTTTATTCAGAAACCTAGCAGACCTTAGAGCATTTGAGCTATGCGACGGAAACGGGTCGGACCGAAGTGGAACGGAATACAAGGCTGCAAAAGTGGCATTTTTTCGTCGCGACAGACTCGATAGCTGTCGGTTTTTCAGTGGAAAACGTTGGTAATTTTCCACGAAGTGGTATTGGGAAATTGGAATCGAGGACTATGAAGCACGAAGGTGTTTCAAATGACAGTTAGTAACAGTTAGTCTGATAGTATATGTATTTAGGATGTTATTGTTTCGTAGTCTATATACAGTTTAGGTGGAACAAAATGAAAATATATATATTTTTTTACGAAAAAAAAGCATTTTTTGTAATACATTATCTGTATTTTAATGAACTTAGTATGAAGTTAGCATTTATTCTGAAACGTTTCCATAAATTTTCGAGAAACGTTATTTTTTAAACATCGAATCGTAAATATTTCAAGAAAGTCTACCAAATAGTACACTTCCTTCTACAAATAAAAATTTATTTGCGTATATTACATTTATTTATATAAAATTAATTTATTTGTTTATAATACATTTACTTAAATGTATTAGACACATTTTTTATTCAGATTCGGTTATTACATAACAAATAAAAACTATATTTCACACGCCTTATTTTATATTAAAGTGTACGATTCATACAATTTATTTTTCACCGAGTTTTAACTCCTTAATCCACTTCAATAAAAAAACACCTCTCACCCCTCAAGGTATCAAATTTCCCAATCTCACGGAATAGAAATTGTTCCATACGAAGACAACAAAAGTTTCTTCCACTGCGAAATTCCAAACCGACGATCTCGCACGAAGAACCAGTTCAAACGTGGACGACGCTGCCGGTATTTGCGGGTCCGTTTCGGCGTACGCGCCTCGGCCGTTGTTTGCGCAAAAAATTATATAAAATTAACACTTAACAAATTAAACAAATGTGCGCATTGTGCCGGGCAAATATTGCGTCGATAAATACCGTCCGGACCTCTCGGGTCCCGGGCGTGTTTTTCTTCGCGCGTTCTTGTACGTTTTCGGCCGGGCTTTTTTCTTTTTCTCTCTCCGGCGTTTCGGCCGTTTCGGTCCCGCGGTAGTCGTCACCGGGTGGATTTACGTTCTTGACAGCTAGACAGCGCGAATCGGAGGCGGGGCGGTCCGGGGAACGTGTTCCTCAGGGTCGTCGCGCCAGACACACGTACGCCGGTCCCTGCAAAATTGCCCGTGAGATACGACTCCGAGAAAGCAAACACGAATCGGTTACGCGATAAAAAGATGCGCGAAATTTAAATAACAAATCGACACGCGTAATTGTTTACGCTCGTACGAATCCGCGACACGGGACCTTGATTTTTATTGGATTACCCTGGTAATCGCATTTCCAGTCCTCGTGTTATTTGGCTTTTGATAACGCGCATTCTTTTTTCTTAGACAATTTCCAGCTTCATCCAAGATTCTCTTAAGGTCGAAATTAAACGTTTGACCTCAGTTGAGAAAAGGTTAGGGCAGCATGTATAGATGTTACCTTTAGCAGAATTTTTACGAAGCTTCGTAACTTCTGATCTTCGAATAATACGAAGTTCCGAAGTTTCAAGTATTCGCAAATTTTACAATCTTTTAGAAATTCGTTTTGTTTTAAGGTATGTTGAGTTTCTTTAAAACCCAACAAAAATGTAAAATCTGTTAAAACTTCGAAACTTCGAATCCTTCGTCGTGTATTTCATAAAATTCCAATATTCGAAGCTTCGCAAAATTCAACTTCGAAGATTTTTTCGAACCCTAGTTACCATAACCTTAAAATACTGCCTTGGTACCTTAGAAGGCATTGACTCCATATTTTACACACTGAAAATTATTGAAAAATATGTTTTATTCAAGCAACTATATTTCAAAGTGTTATCATTCGGAAACCGTATGGAAACTTTACATTAGAGGTTAAAGTTTCAGGGTCCCATTAGTGGTCAACTTTTTTATATAGCTGATTTCCACAAGTTGTACATATTGTGATTTGATATATTGTAATACGTTTCACTGATATTTATATTGAAATTTACATTAATAAATGGCATCTAACTTGAAATATAATAGCAAGGAAAGAATTGACTTTTCGCACTCTCTATTTTTTTATCCTCTCTATTCCTTTGAATGCCCTTTAACGAAAAATATTTTGTTTGGTATCATCCTCGACTTAATCACTTTTTCGATGGAAGCATTTTTCTTGTATTCGCGACGAACAGCCCGAAGTCCCGAGAAGGGTTCTGGGAAACTCGATTCCCGAACAATCATTGTGCGTAATTAAAGTCGTCAGGCGTAATAGTGCGAAGACATCGTTTCTCACTTCATAAACTTGTGATGACGTGGAATAGGAATAGGTATTCATAAGTTATAGTATCTTTCAAGTTCACACGTCGGTCGGAAAAAATTTCAAGGCTGACGGTGAAGAGTTTTTTTCCGACGATTTTCATCATAACAGACGTATAAATACCGAAACCATAAAGAGCCGAGACTTATCTTGGCGTTTTATTGTGCTGAAGTGGATTTTTTAGTATGCGATAGACGAGGGAAAAAAATTAATATCATTAGAACTAGATTGATTTATGGGTCGAAATGTTTTATTTGTGAACGCTATTTGCTTAGACGAGTTTACCGGGGAAACGATTATTTCAGCTTCAGCCGGGAAAAAAGTTCTCGTATTTATCATTTGCATTTTTTATGGCAGATTAATGATACCCCTTTTTCACAATCGTCGTGAGTAAAAAAAAAGTTCACCGAAGCTATAAAAACGACGAAAAGTTGTTACGTAATATCCGAGGTAAATGTAAATAATTGATTGTAAGGATCTTGATCCAAAATTATTGTGCAGTTACGGAATTTAATAACGTGTAATTACAATTTATCTGGCATTGTAAATTACGTTGTAAATTGAACGTCAAACGTGATTAAAACAAACATCTAATAATCGTTCTGAAATTCGTAAATGAGCGATTAAGTAGTAAAACGCCACCGTTCGCGAGCCGTGCGTTTTATTGGATAAATAAAAATGAATTGTCGATAAAAAGCAACGGCGCCGCAGAGTGAAAACGGTCCGGTTAGTTTATTTCAATTGCGAACCCCACCTCCAATTGTGATCAATCGTTAAGCGCGTCCACGAAAGAATGTCGTGCGTTCAGTGAATCGGCGCTGAAAAAACGGAGAATTTGCCGTCATTTGTCATTTAACAAGCCAACTCGTTTTCATAAAATCAGAAACAATTCTCACACGCATGCGAGCGCCGGCAACAATTCGAATTCTCACACGCGCAATTATTGTCACGAACGTTTGTTAATAACGAATCACACCTAAGTATCGCGAAGGAAAGTAGATTACAACCTATCGATTCTAATTTCTAGCATGTCTAATTGCCTTGAATGAAAAAGCTCTCGGCACACGTGCACGGCTTCTTACAACATAATTCCATTTATGTCAAGAGGAATTCCACGGTAAATGCATTTTTTCGCGCGAAAAACAGCCTGTCTGGCAAAGTAAACAAGTTGTAAGTTTTTTCATCCCATAATTGAAATCAAACGAACGAAAAAAACGTCGAAATAATTCCACGTTGGGCGCCAAAAAAACGACTCGAAAATTGGTCTTATTTCGCGCCGCACTTGGATCGAAGAAGTTTGTTTTCGCGCGGAAATCGCG